>JANBVN010000129.1:0-90967 GCA_030052785.1 Coniochaeta hoffmannii | reverse complement strand
GCAAGCGATGGGGGGGGGGGGGGGGGGGGGTTATATTAGGCTTTCAGGGCCCGAGGCCACTGGAATGTAGGGAAAACGTCGCTATATGTTGTCGTCGTCGTTGACTCGGGAAACTGGCGACACTGATTGATGTCTGAGACAGATGGCGGGCGCAAAGGGTCAAAGCCGTGGGGGGCAGAGGAGGAACCGAGACGCAGGTCGATGGCAGCAGGTAAAGCGGTGCGCTGTGTCGGGAGCATATATTCTAGGACTCTCAATAGACGACGGCAAGGTTTCGGCTCGGGCGTTGGTAGGACAGGACAACAGAGTGTTGGACGGTGTTTAGGTGTAGCGAACCCCAGGCGAGAAGAGGGTCAATGGCGCAGGGCCGACACTGTTTTCGCGGCACGACGGAGACACGAACAAAGGGGGCGTTTCCTCGCAAAATGATCCGTAAAACTTCTCTCCTCAGGGTTGCGGTCTCGACCAAATGCGCGTCAACGTCAGCCTGCTTGGAAAGATCAGACGAATATCGACAGAAACAGAACAGATCACGAAAAAGGAAGGAAAGAACGGGCGGCCGGTGTCTGCGTGTTTCTCGGTCGCAGAGGGATCGTCGACCTTTGAGGGGGGGCGTGTTGTGAACTTGCGAGGGGAAAGGGAGTGTGGATTGACTTTTGGCTGGAAAGTGGGCTGCTCCTTGTCTCAGGTACGGTGGCAGGGTGGGCGAGTTGTCTGCAGCGGGCGCACCCTGTGGGAGCTCTTGGCAAGTGGCACTTTCGACCGACAAGGAAGCCACCGAATTGTTTGCAGCCATGCAGGTCTGAGCGTCTGAGCCGCCCACGTGTAGATTGTGCACCAGTCATCAATGACGCCTACAGTGCACCTTTGCGACGATTGTAAGTTGAGTTGCTCTACTGTCTCCTAAGGACCGCACTCTGGAGAAGCTGGCGAGCCGGACCGGCAAATGGTGATGTTTGCTCAGCCTAGGTAGACTTAAGTTACTTTGGTGCGTGTGGGGGTGAGAAAAGGGATGCTGGTCAAGGCAGTGTAGTGTACCAGAAGGTTACGGATCATCGGACGGATTATGGTCTGTAACGTCATGAAAGGGGAGGAAAAGTGCTGGTGATGAAAGTGGAGGCCCGAGCTGATGACTCGTGCGGACGAGGACGCTGTGAACTTGCTGTGTGAGGCTATATCAGAAGCTATATTGCCTTGAGCGGTCAGGGCGACGCCGTTACCTGGTTGCTACTCTGGCCATGCCGCGCTCTCATCGCCGATAGCGACGCCCATCAGAGGAGACTGACTCCCTGTCAAAAGCTGATTGTTGGAGATGACGACACGACTTCAAGTTACTCATACCCAAGGTAAGGTAGAGCATCTTTGTTCCCCCAAGCCTAGGATGACATCGAAGTCGACGACACAGCGTAAAAAGCTATTAGACGTATAGGTAGTGTTCTATTTCCCGATGCAGCCTGCGCAAAAGCCAGAAGGGCGGGGTCCGGATGACGGTCTCCCCAACGCCTTGAAAAAAAGACCATTCTGCGTTTAGACCGATCGACGAAGCGCTACTGTGTAGACACAGCCTACTGCAGATTAACTGGTCATTCCCAGCTTTCGAGTATTTGCCCGCCTGCATTCAATCAGTTTGATAATGATCGAAACGGTGACCCGGAAGGTTACCAGGTAGGTTGTCTGGCGGGAGGCGAAACGTCCAGTTTGAATGTCTCAGACTTAGCAAGGTTTCTGGTGTGGAGAGGGGCCTCGCACAGTGATTCGTCCAGCCGACAGTCAAACAGGGGCAGCTACACCCTGAATGGCCTTTTCCTCTTCTGGTGCGCCCCAAGGGGTAAATGTTCCACACCAGGGCGCGGGAGACTGGTCTAGGGGTCTAAGCTATCAGAGGTACGTACCTCACTTACCATGTACGGTACGAAGTAGACGATCATTCCCACGATGACTGGAAGGTAAGGTACCTTATTCGTACTGTGGTATCATCTCTGCCTCGCCGTCCTGGTTGCAAGGAGGACCATCTTCCTCCATCCACCCTATATGTGAGTTGAAGGCAGCGAATCGACAAGCGATTTCAGGGTTGCGACACTGCGTATCGACAACCCCCTATCATCGAAGCAGAGTCCATCTGGTATAGGCTAGGTACAGGTCTAACTCCGGGACCACTGCCGTAAGCCGAAGATGCATGGGCCCATGGTTCATGATAATGAAGGCCTGCAGGCTGGGAACGCGGGCGCAAAAGAACGCCGATGGAGACATTGCAGAGCGCGAGTTCGATGCATGGGAGGCGCCGATAAGCCGCGATGGAACGAAGGCCAGATACCTGCGTTCGAAGTACTGAGGTGATCTCCAGCCTTCACCGCCCCTTCAACCCGACCATAGCCGTCGTCACACTGGACACAGTCCGTATCTGTCATCAGGGCATTGTCTTTCCTGGCTTAGTACCGCAGCTGTCAAATCTCGCGGGCGTGCCACCGGGTATCAATGTGCTTAGCGATATGCAGTCTTCCGTCCCAACAGAGCTCCATGGTTCCGTGAAGGCCTCGTTATCCGTGCCATCGCAGCAGCCTTATCAGCTTCAAGCAAGATGTGGTAAACTTGGTGTGGGGAAAGAGCGCAGGGATATGCGTCAATATCCTCCGCGCTTGACCCCCTGTGAATCGGCTTGGCAAGCAGATCTCTCCGTTGTCATCTGCGTCTTCGGTCTTCAACCGATCATGAACGTTGCTTTTCCTGCATCCAACCGCTTTGCAGCAGCCGAAAATCCACTCCATTGTTGAACTAACACGAGACCAGGCTTTGACTGCTGCTACGACCGATGTACATAGCCCAGACGGCCCGTTTCTGTGGGTTTCCTGCGAGTGTTCCCTCCCAATGAGGCAAGGGAGCGACTGCAACTTCTCGATGGGACGGTGAGGCGTTGAGACATTGTCTGCCATGACCCGAGCCGAACATGCTGGACCCCCATCTTCTCCAAGAGTTAAGCTGCGATCTTCTGTGTTGACTACCGATGCGCGGAACACAAGTCGTTCCTTGTGCTTCATCACGCCGTCCCGAGTAAGAGTAGTCTCACGTATGCCGTCGATGATTGGTTACCGACCTGGAGCCGAACCTGAATCAAGCGGCCCGGGGTGAGGTGTCTTAGTTCGCCAGGGACAGAATGCCGCGTCCTGGCCTGCAGTCCGCAGAGGCCCTGATAGGCGTCTCCTCGGCATGACAACGCCTCTTTCGATGTGCCACGGCCCCCAGGTATTCCCGTATACCAAGGATTGCATGCCTATTGGTAGACTGAAGCCTACATAGGTACCGAGTCGCTTTATCGTGTCTGTCATCCTGTTGCTGCCGCTTCGCTACCGCATTGCTGTGGTCAAGGCGGCCAACCAGCTGCGTGCAACAGAAGGTCGATGACAAGGACATGTGTCTCGGACAACTAAGATCGAGCGAGACGTCTGTGCGGCTGAAGAGTACCCAGACGTCCGGCACCCAGGCCCCGGTTGCCCGACCGCTGTTGTGGGCTGTGATTCACAGAACTTGCTACTGTGAGATATGTGCGTCGTATGGTAGCCAAAGATCGGACAGTATCCCGTGTCTCAGGTGTGCATGTTTGATTAGACCTCGGTCTCCAATATTTAAGCTAGCCCGTCCACCGCATTGGGATGAATGGCTACACCGAGTATCCGATTCACCTCATTCCACTCGACGCTTACCGAACAGGCACCATGAGCCGATCAATATCGGGTCCCCACCCACCACTCACGCCCTCGAAGACAATGGTGTTCGCGCTTCCAGCCTTGAGCTCAACACTGAGCGAGCTACTCGCCGGATCCCCCGAGTTCGGCTCAAACGCGACCTTCACCGCCGAGCCCCCGTTAACCGTCACCTGGGCATACCGCGGGTTGCTGTCCCCGTTGTTGTACTTGATCCGCACCGTCGTCACACCCCCGGCATCGCTGCGTATGCCCGAGAAGCTCACCTTCCCGGCTTTGTCCCCGCCCACATAGCCAGCCGCCTTGCCGCCACTGCACCCGGAACAGCTGACGTCCTTGGCGCCGCCAGAATAGGCGGCCTTCTCGCCCTCGTACGACGTCTCCTCGGGCGGACTAGCCCACGCCGTCGCCGCGTCCAGGTTCGGCACCCACGACACGAAGTTCTTCATAGTCACCTTGGTCCCGCTCACGGTCAGCGGGAGCCACACGTACGTGCTCGCCTGCAGGTTATTGGACACCCAGCGGTCGCCCATGTACATGACGTTGCCGCCGCCGTAGTCGAGGATGTACGTTGTCTGGCTGTTGTACGTGTGCGAGTTGACGTCGGCGAAGGTCTGCCAGGCCGACCAACCCGACGTCAACGACGTCGACGTGCTGTAGACATTGTCGTTGGTGTCCCACCCGGTCAGGTGGCTGCCGAACATGTAGTAGCGCCCCTGCAGCTTGATGAGGGCCGGTGCCTCGATGTGGTCTTTCCACAAATAGGTTGAGGTTGAGCCGGCGACGTCGGTGTAGTCAGCTGTCAACCTGTTGATGCGGACGCCGTTTTCGCGCTGTGAGACTGTTTAGGACGTGTTGACGGCCTGGCAAGCGCTTCCGGTTGAGCTTACATCTTCAGTAAGGAGATAAGCCGTGCCATCGTCGTCTTTGAACAAGCCCATATCTCGACTCTGGAAGCCTAGCGGCCGGAAGCTCTTAATGTAGGCTGTTGTTCATGGTATACCGTCAGCACGAGTGTCTTGGCCCCCGCAGCTCTGTCCTCGGCACATACAATACTTCCCGCACACAGTATCGCCAGTGGCAACCCCGACCTTCGCATCGCCATAGTTGCTGCTGTCGACGTGCATCCACAGGACATACTTCTTCGTCTGGTCATTGTAAATGACCTTTGGCCGCTCAATGATGCGGTTCGGTCCCAGATCGCCGCTCCCGGTCCGCGACAGCAGCGCGCCCTCGTACCTCCACCGCACAAGGTCTGTCGAGGAGTAGCAGTTGACGTTCACAAAGGCCGATCCCTGGCTCTTGTCCTCGCCGATGATGTAGTACGTCCCGTTTACGCGGATCACGCCGGCGCCGTGGGCGTTGAGGTGCTCGCCGTTGGACTGTGGAGGTCAGTTACCGAGCGCAGGTACGACGTTTGGAGAAACTGCGTACAGCTGTCCAAGTGCCACCTGGCACAATCTGCAGCGAGCCGTAAGCCGCGGTCAGGGTGCCGGCAAGCACGGCGAGAAGTCGGAGGGAGATCATCGTCGCTTTCTCTTCGGGGCAGACCTAAACGGGCGAGAACATGAACGGAACCGACTGTGGACGACAAGAGGCGCCTTCCGAAGCTGGCACCAGCATACTTATTTATCTCTCGAAGGCAATTCAGAAATCGCCGGCAATTCTGCCGCGTAAATAGGTCGATCTTCCGCTTCCCCAAAGTTAGATAACCCATGATACCCCGGAAAGCGATCATGCGAGCAACCCTAGAACCGGGACGATGCGACGTCGACCTCCACCCTCGGTCCGTCGCGGACCGACCAAAGGGTCTTTGTTGATGTCAAGCGCAGTCACTCCCATTCGTGCGCCTCCTGAAGTTCAGAAACTACATTTAAACGATGTGATGATGCGTGACTGCGGAGGCCACTACCCATGTTGTCGATTGCGCCAGCAAAGGGAGTTGGTTAGCGGTCAAGCGGCTAAAGTGCTATTGAGGGCAATATAACGCACATCTTAAGTGAAACAACGCTCTCTTCTAGAAGATGTTGGACTACTCAGCTGAGCTTGTCAACGGGGATGTACTTCGCCAAAGCAGTTCCGAAAACTCAGAGTGGCTCGCCAGCCTGTCGCATCGTTCCATAGGTCTCCTATCGCAGTCTCTCGCAAGGCAGTCTGCTGCAGAGACAGGCTCACCAGTATACGTTCTGGTCGAGAAACGTTCTGGTCGAGATCGACAGGGGGTGGTTATGACGGAATATGCGACCTGTGACATATATGCTGGCAGATGCCGCTCCCGCCACAGAAGAGCAGAACGTCAAGCTTCATCGTCCCGCCACTTGGCGTCGTGAAAGATCGCGCAGCATCAACGTGGTTTCTTCAAGTCTGCTCGCGGATATGCTCTGGCGCCGCTTGGTATGTCGCATCTTTATTGCCTCTTGACTCAATGATCTCAAGAAAGCTAGGCTGGCATTCAGGGAAAGCAGGGACCCCCCCCTGAACGTAGCGCCTTCGGTACCGCCGTTCTGTTCTGTGTATCTTACAACGTTCTTGAAGGCCCTCGCCTGTGATTCTAGCAGACTGGCGAGATATGCGTTGATACCAATGTATATGCGTCGACTTTCGCAACGGTCCCTCGGACAGGCAGATTCGCAGTGCTTCCAGTCCATTCTCCATCTGGCCTGGTGCGTTCTTCGATGCTAGGCATCTTCAACTCGACGATCTCGACAGCGGCGTGCCTCATAACGCAGAAGACCTTCGATGGTACAACTTTGCATTCTTCCAGCGTGAGACCCCAGCAATGCCTCGTGGGAAGACCAAAACAAGCGTCCTTAACGACATCGTAGTTTGAGACATGGCTGACGCACAACCGTGTTCGTCTCAGTTCCGGAAAGGTTGTGAAAGATCATCAGTTTCTGGACCAGCCATAACATCAAGCAGCGCAATGGCATCCGCAACCGTCCTGCCTACAAATGTTCCAACCGGATCCAGGTTCGCACTGATAGGGATAACACCAGCATGAGGCGTGATTTCTACTGGGGGCAGGATACCGACAACTCCATCTGCCCCCTGCCGGACCGATGTGTAGAGGAGTCAGCCTCGATTCCAAGCGTTATCGAGACGAGGCTTACAGCGACAGCAACTGTCGGACCAGAGCCGGAACCTAAGGGGCTCTTGCGCAGGCTATACGGGTTTCTGGTCTGCCCCCCTGTGAGGGCTGCAGCCCGTGAAGTACTTGTCTGATCTCAGCGACGCCCAGTTACTCACGAGCACGTGGCCGGGGACCATCACACCGGCGTCGCATAATCTGGAGACGGAAAAGCCGTCCTTTGGCGGCGATGCGGCAGAACAGCGCCAAGACTGTCTCACCCGATCCAACTGCTTGGCGATCTCGAGCGCGTCTGGGTCAACCCAGATCACAGCTTCGAGGCAGTGAATGGCCGACTGGATGCGGACGATGCAACATTCGAGGGTAAGAGAAATGCCGCTGCTCATAGTAGGCTGTTATATCAGCAATAGTTATTCCGTGCTTGTCGCAACCGTTTAGCTTTGGCATCAATAGGTACTTTCGCATGGCGCCCTCCGGTGCGGGAGCAAGGCCGGCACGCATGAGCGAACGATCTTTCCTGGCTCATTTTACAGTTCCATCACCGCCTGGAGTCCAGCAACAAATTTCTTGTCTGTCTGTTTGCGAACTAAGGTAGAATACCGTGGGCAAGCCACGACGAGTGCGCGCCTGTCCGAAAACAGTCAGGCCGCAGCAGTGGCGTAAATGGCGGTGCGCGGTGCCGGCAGGGACGCCTCGCGGTTGGGCCTAGACTTGACTGTCCTCTTTGATCCTGATCTGCTTTGCAAGCGGTGCTAGCCTGCTCCTTAGACATTACATCAGAGTATAGACTTGTAATGCCAAGGTAAGTGGCTTCTAACCTTAAGACATAGATAATGGCTTGATAAGTGGGGATCTATCTCCTCGAAGCTGAGCTGACAACGGTAGCTATGTAAAGTGTCTCGGCTCTTGGGATCCAGACCTCACATCTCACCGAACGTAGGAACATGGCGCTTAGATTGGGGCTGAGAGCAAATATTCTGTTGACATTCCAGGGTGATGAATCACCATGGCTACGGGTCAGCCCGAGTATGAGATTGTCGTCGTTCTCTCGTGCTCAAAAGGATAGAAAGGTCCCGAAGATGGCGCACTATCCTCCCAGACAGCTTCATCGCCGTACGAGCTGGCATGAGTTGATAGCGACATGGAGAGAAGACGCCAAAGAAGCTCTGTTGTTGCCCATGTTGTGATCCCTGGCTGCCTCATCAGGGCGTCGAAGTCGTCCAGCGTCCCACATGACGAACAGTGTGAGATTGACGAGTGTGTCTCAGATGTGACGACAAGCGAGAAAGATACTCGTCGTCTCACAGATAGCTCGAGACCGACGACGCCGCTAGACGACTCTCGAGCCGATGAGATCGTCGAGCCAGCCCCCGCCCACCTCGTGCACAAACTGGAGGCCAGAAATGCTGCTGTGATCCGAGACTCGCCGCCGACAGTGCAGAGGCCAGCCCGGCCAGATGTGAATCAGCCCCTGCCAAACCCCCTGGATTTACCACCAAAGGCTTACCAGAGTACAACAGGACCTCTTCCACTCCCTCAGCGATTACTCTATCGAAAAAAACAAGGGCCAATACACTCCCCAAGATGAAGCCGAGCTAGATCCGCGTTCTGTCGGATTCGTCAATATAAAATGCCTCGGAACAGATCTGCCTTCGGGAGGCTTCGCCGAGCCACCACCTCCAGTCCATGAACGGCAATCCGACAGCCGCTTTGCAGGAGCAGGCGCAAGACTGCAGAGCATCGCAGCAAGCATAATACTTCCTGTTCAGTTGCGCGGCCCTCGCAGAGTTAGTCGCCTCAGTTCGAGTGTTCGGAAGACCAGCATATACCAGCTTTACGAGAAGTCTAAGGTCAGGGGCATCGAGCTTCGAAGAAAGCGATGGGTCCAGGTCCTCTTCGAGTACACCTTCTATCTTCTACTGATTTGCTTTGCCTATTTTCTGCTGATCGGAGTGCCTCTCTGGAGAGGAGCCTGCGCATGGCTATACTATGCGGTCAAGGTCAAGTTCAGTGTCACGGCTGGCTTTGTAATCGTCGTCGCTCTGGCGGCAATGTGAGTCCAAGGCTCTCAAGCCTATGGGCATGGCCACGCAGCACTAACACTCTCCCCCAAAGATACGCCTTCGCGCCGCTCCTTCTCCTTTTGGAGAAGGATCCGCCACCCGTGGATGACGCCAAGAGCCCCGGACACAACAGCGCGAACATTATTCAGGAGGAACTCGGCACAGCACTCCTGATACCATGCTATAAGTCCGGCGACATCATCGGAGCCACTCTGGAGGCGGCCCTGAAGGTCTTCCCACCAGCCCACATATTCGTCATAGCGAACGGCAACTCACCCACGCCCCTCGACAAAACGGAGGACGTCTGCATGCGTCACCACGTCAACCACATCTGGTCCCCCGTCGGGTCCAAGATTGTCGCCCAATTCGTCGGATGCTACGCCGCAAAAGCCTTCAAGTACGTCCTCCTCATCGACGACGACTGTCTCATCCCGCCAAACTTTCCCATTGTCAGCGACCGCCTGACCGGCCGGGTCAAATCGATAGGCTACATGATCAAGAGCGTCGGTCCTAACAGGTCGAAAGGGAACTGGTGTCAGCAGGCGCAGGACATGGAGTACAAGGTCTCGGGGCTTCAGCGCGCGTTTGCGGGCGTCTGCGGCAGTGCGACGTTTCCGCACGGGGCGATTTCGCTGTGGGACAGGGAGTTTCTGCTGAAGGTTTTCCATGACCATCCCGGGTTTTCGATTTCTGAAGACTGGTTCTTCGGTCATAGCTGTCGAAAGCTGGGAGGGCGGATCAAGATGTGCTCGGCTGTCTTTGTGGAGACGGAGACGCCACCGGCTCTCTTCTTCGCCTCGGGCGCGAGTCGTGGCGGGTTTGGTGAGATGACGGTCTTCAAGCAGCGGTTTACGAGGTGGAACTTTTTCTTCGTCACCGGGTTGTGGTATAATATCAGCTACATCTTCGGTAGTTGGAAGCTCGGCTGGTGGGAGATCGGGGCGAAGCTAGCTGTGTTCCAGGAGGTTTGTTGCCCGATTGAGAAGGTTTTATGCCGAGAGCTGCAGAATCTCGCTAATACTATGCGCCACAGGTGTATGAGACTCTCCTCTACCTCTTCACGCCATTCGTCCTGCCCATGTCGATCGTCATCAATCCCGAATTCTGGGGCTTCGTCTTCGTAGGGACTATGGTCCTCTATCTTCTCAACGTCGCCATCTTCAACGAAATCCAGCTGCGGCTGAAGAAAGAGCGAGTGTCGTGGTCGGTCCTAATAGTCTATTACGTACGTAGCGCAGTTCCTGCATCTTCATTTCCCAGAGCTAACCTCGTCACAGACTGCTTACAAAATCATATTCGCCTTCGTCAACGTTGCTAGCTGCTACTGGTCAATTTATAAATACGCTAGGTATTTTGCAAGACGTTACCCGAAGATTGTCGAAGACGAGAAGGCGGTTGAGGTGGTGCTCATGATGGACGAGCCGGATAGGGTCGACTCTGTCACTCACTCTTTCGCAACGCAGGGCCGGAGGTTTACAGTCACAACTGTTCCCGCGAGAGCGGATGTTTGAATGAGCCTGCGAATCCTATTGATCCCTTCAGACTGAACTGAGAAGCTCAGTTTGACATACATAGTTCATGAATAGTACGAGCGTCTCATCATCACGCCAGTACTGATATTGTATGGCTCAACTTCCCAAGTTGCGATTGATTGTTACCGACGCTACCCGCACAGATACGCATCACAACAACAGCGCAGAGAAAGACAAGCCGCAGACCAGCCACAGGAGTTTAAGAGCAACATGGGCCCCAATCCCGGCGCTGATGCCCCCGGGCGTGACACTCCCCTCCGTCGCATTCATGGCCCGCACGCACGTGAGCTTGGCGGTGGTATTGATCTGACCTCCAGATCCAGGAGGGGAGTACGGTCCGTTGATGGGCCAGCCACCCCAGACCACAAGGACGGGCCAAGGAATACTGCCCGTCTTGTTGTACGCCGTGACGTTCCCCCTGTCGTGCAGCTCACCGCCGTAGGTAATGAAGTCAAAGTGGCCTCCCGGCCAACGCCCAACATTCGTGGAGTTGAAATCTAGAGCCGGTAGGTCAGTACTGCTTTCGAAACGCAACACCTGGCCGCTGAAATTGGAAGGGAATGCTTACGGTGGCCAATCGCGCCAAGCTTGGGAATGATTTCAAGACCACTGCAGGACAGTATCTTCCCGAGATCCACGAGATCGCACTGTCCCGACTGGTAACTCTTAACCGCGGCGGCCTCCCAGTCCCGTATGCAGTCCGCGCTGGCTATGCTCGAGCAGCTCCCGTCGTCCTGTCGCCACTTGTCCGGGATGGTGATGTTGCCGGCCGCGCTGAAGGTTGAGTAGGCCCAGTGCTGGACGCAGACTGTCCACTCGGTGAAGTTACCGACCGCTCGGGCCGTGAAGTTGGCCGTTGAGTTGGAGGAGTCTGGAGGAAGTGCCAGGTATGGGGGAGCGTTGAGTCTGGTCCTGCTGCCCGTATAGACCTTACTGGTGTTCTGTTCTGTGTAGTAAGACACGTCGGAGTCCCGAGCGGGAATGTCATCGGTTACGGAGATGGTCCACGACCAGCCCTCGTCAGGGCCCGCGTCTGGATAGGCTGCGTTGATATTTGGGCCAGGTAGGGGGAAGTTGGTCGTCGCGTTGGGATGGTCTAGCAAGGCATTGTAGATGGTGTAATTGACGCCCCATGGCCCCGTGTCTCCGCTGGTCTGATAGTTGGGCATGCCAAAGTCGGGGCCTAGTGTTAACCCCAACCCGTAGAGGGCAAAACCGAGATGTAGGACCTTGTTTACTGAGCTCATCGCGAAGCTAGAAAGTGATGCCGCTTATGAGAACGACGGAAAGGTAGATCAGAAGCCAAGGCAATACCGGTGATGCAGAAGGGGCATTGAACAGTCGTGTAGAAGGAGAAATGAAGCATGCATATACGAGTCCCAGTGAGTGCCACAGCTGGTACGGCGAAGACCGGTCACGTTCTTAAACTCGAATCGTGATGTATTTGCCTGTGTTGGTAGATCAGCGTGTAAGTACGTCATTTCAATATCTGAGTATTTGCTACAACAGTCTGCCAAGCCGCTGCGTCGATGCTATTGGTTTACTCGTAGACTCTACGGAATTGAAGGATTCGTCCTACATGATCTGAACAACCAACACACTACTACCCACCATCAGGTTATTGATAGGGCCAGGCTCGCGCATCCGTGCCGCCGCAAAACCAGTAAGCAGCTGCCTAGCGCACGCATATGCGAGTCCAGCTAAGCTACAATGTACCGATCCTAACCACAATAGTCGAAGATCGTCACTTGTCCGTGGCTGTTGTGCCGGTTAACAAACAACCAGCAATTAGGCATTGGTCAAGTTTACGGTATGTCTCGCCATATCCTATACGAGGAGCCCCGGAGTACCAGGAAGACAAGGTAGAACTACCGCGAGATCAGAGGGTGAAATTGATGAGTTTTGCTTCTCGATCAAGTGAGATTTCCACAGGGCCAAAGTTCCGAAATGTCTTATTTCGCCGGATGCCACTATCAATCAGGGGTCCCTTCCTCCGATGGCCAACATTCACATCAACAAGCCAACCGCCAGAGCCCAAAGCCAACATAACTTCTCCCAGCATTGCTGGGGATCCCGGGTGTATTACCGTACCCAACGGGTACCTTCAAAGGCCTGATACTGGTAAGTTTGGTCGTGCTCCGCACAACAATAACGGCCGAATCATTGCCTTGAAGTGTTTCGTAGACCAGCTACCCTAGACTCTAGAGGTCAAGACAAGCTACCCGTCTTATCCATGCAGTGACATTGCACTGGTCATGCAAGCCTCCGCCGTATGCGCCCAGAGAGTATTGCAGCCCGCTCTTACACTCATTGACGTCTGCAGCATTGAATGCTAGAAAGACGGAGACATGGCCAGCCTCTCGCCATTGATGTCCTCTTGAAGGGTGGAGAGCAACTTACTCCTCACCGCACAGCCGAGCTTCGCAAAGAGCGAAATCTGATCGCTCGACGAGAGCTTGTTGACGCTGGGCCAATGGCACTGCCCTCACACCCCGGTGTAATTCTGGACGGCCGCGTTCTAACCTTCTCCATGTCTCTAACGCACTGCTCGCTCCTTATATGGGACGTTTGGTCCCGTCAAGCCGGAGGTGTGTCGTTGTGTGGTGTTCTAGATCGGTGAGGTGTGAGTTGAACCCCTTCAGGTTCATGCCTCAGGGACCTTTGGCCTTGTCGTCATACCCCCTTCCGTCACCAAAGTGGTCACTTGAAAATGAGACATTGTGCTGCGCCATGGATGGTCGCAGAGGACAGGCAAGACGCAGACAAAGCTGCTTGTCTTGGTATACCTCATTGTACGCCGCATCCGAGCTTGTAGTAATGGGATCGTAAACACAGAGATTTGAGTATCACACTGAGACTGAAAGCAAAACGTTGAGGTCTGAGTTTGGAAGGAAGAATGAAGACAAGTAGATCTGGGACAAGGCAGCTTAACGTAGTTCAAGAAACTTGTGTCATGACGGACTTTAGAGTGGTTGTTGGTCCTAACGGGCAATGGTCAGTGGTTGTCCAAGTGATCGGCCATATGTCATTGCGAGTGCCTTCCCCTGGCTCTCGGGCAGCAGTGTGCCCTGTTGGTGTTGTACTAGCTGTTACTCGCCAAGGCCGACGGTGAACTCGACAAGGGAGATGAGAGCGGGCATGAAGTAGTCGTGAAGCTAAGCTACTGCTCCAGAAGGGAGTCGACATCGACACCAGAGATCAAGACCATAACACGCCGCTCTGGTATGCCGCAAAAAAGGGGTTTCGTACGACGGTGAAGCTACTGCTCGAGAAGGGCGCTGAAACTGAGACAAACAAGAGTCTTCTAACATTCTGGCGTGCCGCCTTTAACGGCGATGAGGTGACTGTGATGTTGCTGCCCGAGGAGGGCGCCAACGTCGAGGCGAAGGTTGACATGGCGAGAGGCCACTCCACTGCGCCGCCAGTCAAGGGCATGAAGCGATTGTGAAATTACTAATCGAGACTAGCGCCAATGTAGAAGCGAGGGTTGGAGACATGGCGGGCATTTGAAGAAGGGCACGAGGCGGTTGTGAAGCTGCTACGGCCTAAGCCATAGCATAGTAATATTCGATTCCCTGTTGATAGCCGCAAGTGTTAATGGGACATGAATCTGATGCGACAGCCACTCAACATTGCGCTAGATTAGAGAAAACCTTGGCTTAGATGGAAGCAGTGGAGCGCAGGCACTGCTAGGTTGCCTATAAGGTTGCAGACGACCATATCAATGTCAGCCTGGGACGTGAAAGTCCTTGATCCAACATCTCACATCTGCGTCTAAGCTAGTGTATTCTTCACCATCGTCACCAACGCCCCATTCACATACGAAGGTGACCTCCACGCTGACCAATCGTGCGTCAACAAGCCCCAGCCTTCCTCGTAATCCTGTGTGCCAGACCGGATATAGTAACTCCCCGACAACACCCAGATAAACCAGCCCGCCTTTTGTGCCGGCAGATAGCTCGCCAGACAGCTCGCGTACACCCCCTTCCACGTCGACGCGTCCATCTGGAACCCGAACTCGGTTAGCATGACGGGGAACTTGTTCGCGCCCAGCGCCGAGAAGCCGTTGTTGTTGAGGTTGCCCTGCAGGCTGCTGCAGCTCGTCGCGCTATTCTCGTAGTTGTGCAGCTCCAGCACCAGCTTGTTGGCGTAGCCGGGAAAGTCGGCGAGGTTAAACTTGCCCGACCCGGGGGTCAGGGCTGTGTCCTTGGCTACCGGGGTGAGGGTGGTGTCGAAGCCGAGGCCGGAGAGGAAGATGAGGACGTCCGGGTTGACGGAGTGGATTGCTTCGGAGCCCTGCTTGATGTAGGTGTACCACGATTGCCAGTTGTAGGTGCTCTTGGCTGGGCCGCTGCTGGGCTCGCGGGGCTCGTTGCGGAGGGCCATGGACATTAGGTTGGGCCAGGATTTGCCCTTTGCCAGAAGTCAGCTACTGTATTTGCGTCCTTGAAGGGCGAGGAGACCTTACGTGGTTGGCCATATATGTCAGCCCCCTAGTCCAGTTCGCGGTCGAGAAGTATGTGTCTCCCCACCAACTATTGCCGTCATCTGTCGAGCAGCACCACATCCCTTTGGAGATATGGTTGTCCAAATGCACATAGATTTGCTGCTTGGCGCACTCAGCTGCCACAGCATCAAACACCTGCAACCGGGTGGTGGAAGCAGTGAACTGCGGGTTCTTGGCGATGATCTGCGCCAGGACCTTCGGCCCGTTGGTGGCACCCAAAGCCTTGGTCAGCGCCGTCGAGATGGGGATGTCCTTCCCGCCATTGGTGTAGATCTGGTCAATCATCTCAATGGCATAGGTCAAGCGGATGGCGTTCATGCCTACACTCTTGATCTTCGAGACGATGGTCTCAATGGACTGGTACTGCAGGCCTTCGGGGATCATGACGTCTGCTGCGCCTGGCCAGTTGGCGCCGGCGTAGGTTACGTTTGTGCCGGTAGCGTCGCGGATCCATCTGCCAGATGTGACAAAGGGGCCATTGGGCCATGCCGCTGAGTATGAGGCTGGAGCTGCTCTAGAGATGCCGGCGAGACACGCTGTGAGCGCGGATAGGACCGTGAGCTTCACCATGATGAGCGGCGAGTGTTGAAGCTGGAGTAAACCTGGACAAAGCAGCTGCGCGCTCATTGACTGGGTTGCTCTCGAAATTTATACTATTATCCGCCATGATGGAGTCGTATATCCATGAGGTTGTATATTGTATATTGCCGGGACATTGGCACCCGAAAAGCTAAGCTCGAGTGGAGTTGCTTGCCAGATGGCCGTAGGTAGGATGGCCAGATCGTATTACCTTGGTTCACATCACCGGTGTGAATTGTCTTTCGATGATTGAAGCGCTAATAGTCCTGTCCATTGGTACGATGGCAGGAGAGGGAGGGTGAACTGCCCAGCTCGGCTCCGGCTTCCCCACCAGCGGATTGACGATCTCCGGGGAAGTGCTCCGACCCCAACTCCGGGGATGGTTCCATCATTCGATGCAACACGAAACTAAATGCTAGATTGGTGGAATCGACTGAAACGACGCTCGAACTCGGACGAGTTGATTCCTCTCGGGGAAGCCTCCTCTTTGTCGGCTCCCCCGCACTATCTGGGAATCTGCCGGATGATAAATGAGCCTATATTGTTCATCCCTGGACTTAGTCGACAACGAGGTTGAAGTCGATATTGCACGTGAACATGTCATTGAAACAACCAAGTACGACGTTCGCTTCTGTGTAGATGCTGCTATGGACTTATTGATATCAAGGACAGGAATACCGTTCCTGACCTCGACAGAGCGGACGCACCTCTCCAACGGTGTCATTCAACGCCCCTCATAACCTCCTTCTGAATTCCACCATGGGACCATCCTTCAGACTTGTAAACGTGTCAATGAGCTGGTACTCCCCGATCCGTTCTCTTCCCCACTCGCCATCGACCTTCCCCTCGCCAGGGTCAGCAACGCCGACTGCCCGGCGCAAGTCATACAAGAACAGGACCCTCGCCAGCGTGGTCGTCATCTCCAGGTACGCTAAGCCCTTGCCAATGCATCCTCGCGGTCCAATCGAGAAGGGGCAGAACGCGCTCTGAGCTCTGGCGACATCATCCTCCGACACCTTGCGGCCTAGGACCTTGGCTTCGGACCCGACAATCCACCGCTCTGGTACGAACTCGAAGGGCTGCGGGTAGTAGTCGGGATGGTGATGGATGGCATAGTGCGGCGTGCCAACAATGATACCAGCGGGGACCCTCTCGCCGTCAACCGTCGCGCCGCCAGGCAGCACCTCTCTCGGCAGCACACCGCCGACGGAGGGACTCAGCCGCATGGCCTCGTCGATGCAAGCCCTCAGGAACGTGCACCCACCCAGCTTTGGTCCCTGGTGGATCTCCTCAACATCCTCAAAGGCATCCCTCACCTCTTTCTTGACCTTCTCCAGCGTTTCGAGGTGACGGACTAAGTAGAACAGCGTCGCCGCCATAGCGGTACTAGTCGTGTCCGAGCCAGCAATAATCAACAGATTCGACTCTCCCCACAGCTCCGGCATGGCAAACCCCTGGCCAGTCTCGGGATCTTTCGCCTTGAGCAAGTGATAGAAGAAATCGCGCCGGTCCGTCTCCTCGCCCAGCTTGGTCCGCTCAGTAAGCTGCGCCCGCGAGTAAGCCATATACTTGGCCCTGCCCTCCGCAATCTTGCGAAACAGGACCTTATCCAGGCTGAGCTTGTTGACGATCGGCATCGTGCCGCAAATCATGTGTCTCGCCGCCGCGGCACCGACTAGATCGATCGCATAGCGATTATCCGACCTTTCGAGCATATGGAACGCCTTCCCAAAGCACAGATCTCCCAGGATATCCATCGCCAACCAATTACACCAATCCGCCATATTCTTCGGCCCCGTCCAGCCCTTTCCCCCCCCGGCGACCCTCCCCACCTCCCCAATGGCGTCGCAGAACGTCCTCACGTTGCCGAGGATATACCTCTCCACCCCTTTGATGGCGGCGTCGCTGAACGCCTGGCTCAGCACCCGCCTCTTGCGCGCGTGCGCCTCCTTGTCCCGGACGTTGTGCGTGTTGGGCGCCGGGTGCACGAAGGCGTCGTAGAACTCGGACTTGCGCACGTTGGCCCGGAAGCCGTAGATGTCCTTGAGGGCCGCGGCCGAGTTGACACTCAGCGCGTTGGGCCCGAAGCGCACGGCGCGCCCGTACCGCTGGTGCAGGCGCCAGAACTCGAGGTGCCGGTCGCCGCGCCAGGCGTGGTAGAGCATGTAGCCGTCCGTCAGCTTGGCGAGGACGGGGCCGGGGTATTTGGCTAGGGGGTGGAGGTAGAGGCGGTAGAGTGCGAGACATGTTGTCTGGAGGTTGTTAGTATCGGCTGCCTTCTAAGGTCTGCAGGGGCTGGGAGACTCACATAGAGGACTGCTGAGCCGGCCAGGGCTGCCAGCCAGAAGTAGAGATGGTCCATAGCTATGATGGTGTGGAGGTGGTGTCACTGAGTGCAGCCAAACTTGGGAAAAGCAGCGACAGAGACAGCAGACTCAAGAACTCAGGTTTTGAAGGGGAAGATACATACATATCTCCTCCCTTTGTCTCCTTCTGGGCAGACAAGACCGCGGCATCAGCTTACACCTCCTTCCTCCGTGTTGTTCGTCCCCTTCGGCTTGTCGCGGCCTTCGCTGGAGCTTATCAGCTTATCGCACCGATTGAGCCGAGTAGCGACATCATACATTCCTCTTTTGGCGTCTCACATGGTCTCGACTAAGCGTCGATGCGCGCCCAGGACAGCGGCAAGCCGCGGAAAGCCAAAAGCTATGACAAACTGCTTCCACGTCTGATCCTGTTTTCCGTCTCACGGAATTCAGATGCAATGCGGATGGCGGCATTGGACCGCTTTCCGGTGGAACCTGGGGTTGAAGGTCTGCGGAGAAGTGGATCAGTAATTCCATGCTCAACCATCAACCGATCTGCAGTGCCCGCACCTACCTGGCGCTCGCTCGCTGTGAGTGACCGGGTATAAGCAGTACTGTGTGTAGTGCAGAATAAGAAAAGAGCATCAGCTCCAGTGGGTGATAGCCACGGGGAATAATGAACCTCTTGCTCCAATTAATCACAACCCCAAGCTTATACCCTGCTGATCCAAAGGAGATGCCATTTAAATCCTCCATCCCAGCCATGACCCCTAGACTTAATTCCCGTTCCTACACCGGACCATTCGTCAAATCATCCACTTTGCACTATCGTCCATTATTACCACTCCCAGCCCCAGGCCCTCGATTTCACTCAGAAGTTGAAGTACCTCGGCTCATCGAAAACATGATACCGATGGCCCCTGACTCCCTCCCCCTTAAACAGCGCCGGGAACCTCCACCCAGCCGGCACCTCCTCCTCACTGACCCTTCTATCCCGGAGCTCGTCGTCCACCCCCCAAGCATAAGCACTATCGTGCTCGGTCGCGGGCACCACAAACTTGGCAGCCTGCAGTTCGGTATCGGTAATCGTGCTCCTGCTGACCCTGGCGTACCCGACCCTCCGCAAGCCCTTGAAGAGGATATACTCGCACCACCGGTCCCAGTCCGACTTGTCCACGTCGTGCATCCCGCTCGTCTGCGAGACGTACGTGTTGTAGTTGCCCTCGAGCGGCCTGGTCACGAGGTAAGACAGCAGTATGCTCGGCCGGGGGCTGGACCCCATCAGTTTGGCGAGGTACTCGCTCTGCAGCCTCCGGTCCTCCGGGTCCTCCTCCTGGCCGGAGTGGAAGACGAACACGTCCACCAGGCTGCCGTACACGTCGAGCGTGGCGTGGATGGCGGGCGCCAGCTCGCCTACCGGCGAGGGGAGGAGGTGGTGCGTCGAATTGAGGATCGGGAACTTGGAGAGCAGCGCCGCACCCCAGGTGTGCTTGTTGGGGCCGGGACCGTAGTCGACGTACATGCCCAGGTCCTCGGCGAGGAACTGCGTGGTGTCGCGGTTACCCATGATGATGCGCTGCAGGTCGCTCTCGAGCAGGCCCACGACGTCGAGCTCCATCTCCTTGATAAGGTCGCGCATGCGCCGCTCCGAGGACCACATGTCGTTGTCGAGGCTGAAGTGGATGGTCCAGATTCCGGCCGTGATGACGCGGTCCTCGGCGTGGTATGGCTTGTAGTCGTTGGTCGGGAAGCGCAGGAAGGCGGCAGACAGGAAGGCGATGTTCAGCACGCCGAGGGCGCCGAGGTGGTACTTCCTATGCGGGTTGGAGGTGGACCGCCGTGCGCGGGCTTTCTTGCTCGTGGCGCTGTTCTGCGCGGTCAGGCCCCAGACGCCCGCGCCGAGGCAGAGCATCATGGTGATCATTATCCAGTCCGTGTGCTCGCGGACGAGCGGGCCGCCGGGCACGAAGGCGTAGGCCACAACCCAGACGTGGAAGAGGACGAGGAAGTTGTAGATGAGGAAGCCGAGACCAAAGGTCACGGCCGGCGACTTCCTGGAGGCGTTGGCGATCAGGGGTATAGAGACGGCCATGAGGTAGGCTGCAAGAAGTAGTCCACCGTAGTAGCCCAGCCACTGGCTGTAAAGGGTGAGGAGGGCAGCGGCGACACAAGCGACGCCATATGTTGCCCACGTTGTGACGACGCCTTGTGCGAAGATGCCAGCAATAAGACCAAGGCTCATCGCAGCAACCGTGTACCAGGCATGCACGTTGGCAACGGGACCGCGAATCGGGTAGCCGTCCCACACCCACAGGATCATGGTGCTAGTATCGGACAACAACGAATGCAAGCCGAACAGAAGGCCACCGATGCTGACAGCCGAAAGCAGCGACGAGCCGCCCTTCCTCTCTACAGCGTGGTCGGCCTGAAGAGGTGCTTTGCGGGTGAATCGCAGAGCAGCCAGGACGGCAAGGACGAAGCCGGTTCCGTTGTAACCCCCATTCTCTGCATGCATAATAGGCCAGATAGGGTTGTTCGTCTGCCACGCGAACTTGACAATGGCTGACATGAGTAGGCCCACCGTGAAAGCCAGAATCCTAGATTCGAGCCTTGGACCGTGGACGGATTCAGAGTAGAAGGTAGCTGCCCAAGAGAGGCACCCCATCGTGACTCCGAAGCCAACCGTGAAGAGACGGTACTCGGGGGTCTTGACCAGCCAGGCCAGGACACCGGCCAGAGACAGGAGGTGAGCGACTCGGAGGTTCCTGACGATCAGGGAACGGAGGGGCTTGATTGCCAGGAGAAATGGAGACACGGTCGACATGACGAGAGCCTCGTAGCCGGAGATACCCATGTGCCACAGAGGGAAGTCTAGGTTCAGGTTAGCACCGGCTGCCAGCAGGGAGCAGCATTACACTTACACCAGACGACGAGTCCCAGACTGGTGAGAACCGACCAGAAGACGAACTAACAACTGTCAGCCGAGAAAAAGGAATCACAGGGCGAGCGCATGCTTACGCCATGGTAGACATCGGCAGCAATGTCCAAAGCCTCGCTCGTGCTGTAACCGGGAGCGAAGACACCACCAGTCGCTTTTTCCTTCCTATTACACTCTGTCAGTGGAGGAATCACAACATCATGGCAGGGCCACGGCTTACTCCTTCTCGAGCACGGCGGTCGGAACGGATGACTTGTTGGCACTAGACAAAACAGAACTCTTAGAATCATGATCTCGTTATATTGCATTTCTGCTCGTAGCCAGAGGGCATATTGTACAAGCATCTTCTTTTTTTTCGGAGAAGCTATTTCGGAAGCCATTGCACGTACCCCTTGCTCGCACCCTTGACATCCTTGACCACGATCTCGAAGGTGTCGAAGTCGAGAGCGCTCACCGCGTCGAAGGCCACGTCGAGGAGGACCAGGGACCATTCGAAGAAGGCGTAGATCGTGTATGCTGCAGCCAGGGGTCAGGTGTCAGAACTGTCTCCATTGAGCCGTGACTATAGAACGACTAAACTCACCTCCGGCAACGCGGTGCACCTTGTGCTGGATGAAGAAGTAGACCAGCGGCACGAGGGTCCCGAAGAAGGCGCCAGCGAAGTACTTCCGCAGCTTGATGGCCTTGGGATTGGGCGGGCTGAGCGCCAGGCATCCAAAGGTCCACGGGATGGTGGCAACAAGGTACGAGATCATGAAGATGTCGTGCCAGTCATGGTCATCGGTCGACGTGATGTAAGTCCACCCACCACAGGTAAGCGTCCTAAAGAGGCCGAACCCGGCAACGACCTTGGGCAGAGTACGGCCGGGCTTCGCAGTCAGGAGATACCACAGGCCGACCAGGGCGAATCTGGGACCGGACGTGATGGCAATGAAGAGCATAAACACTGATCGCTCGGGGTATCGGTCGCCGATCGTGGCCGAGACGGAGGGGAACCACTCGTCGGGATAGCCGTAGTGCTCGTTCTGGACGATCTTCCTGTAGTGAAGGGACATGCCCACGATCAGGGCAAACAGGAAAGCAGCTGGTCATTGTCGCGACGCGGTCAGTAAAGACGAGCAACAAGGGCGGCCAATCGAGAATCAGGGGAGCTACATACCATAAGCCGCCGCCGTGTGCAACCAGCTGATCCAGCTGCCATTAAACGCCACTACCACTCCGGCGTCCTTACCCTTGTATTTGGACGCCATTTCTTATCGCGACACGACGGTCATCAACAACAGAAAACAAAAGAGCGAACACGCCCAAGTAGGGGGAGAAGACACCGTGTAGGAAGGGAGCGGAATCGAAAGTTTTAATCAAAGATGACCGGCAACCTCGGGCGCATGTCAAATCGCGTTTCCCCAAAAACCGATGCCAAGCCGCCAAAAGCCCCCCCTTGCACCAAGAGCTCCTGAACCGTTCACGTCAGAGGCACGGATGTGGGGAAGCTTGGCGACCGCGGTGAGCGGTGACCGGATTCCGCTCCCCGGAAATAAGGTTAGACCCAGGTGAGCAGATGGCTCCACTAAAAAGTTTCTGGCCGTCTGCTTCCCTGTCTCAACCACCTCGTCGCTGTACCACTACTGCAAGCGCTCGACCATCACGACACACGAGACACCGACTTAGACGGCGCCAGAGAATCTCCAAAATGGCAGCAGTAGCGGATAAAGCCCGCTTCTACCTGGAGCGAGCAGTCCCGCAGCTCCGGGAGTTCGAAGAAAAAGAAATCTTCGCCAAGGTAAACTCCCCCCCTCCTCCCCTTCGCCCCCTCCGCCTTCCCTAACAAACACCCCCCTAACCCCCATCTTCCTCTTTACCAGGACGAAATCCGCACCCTAGTAACAAAACGCTCCGACTACGAGCACCTCGTCCTCGGCCCCCGCGCCCGCGCCGAGGACTTCCTCTCCTACGCCGCCTGGGAGCAGTCCCTCGACGCCCTGCGCGCCGCGCGTTGCCGCCGCCTGCGCGTGCGCACCTCGTCCGCCCACGCCGCCCAGGCGCGCACCTTTGCCATCTTCGAGCGCGCCGTGACCCGCCACCCGGGCCACCTCGGCCTGTGGCTCGCCTACCTCGACTTTGCGGCCAAGGTCAAGGCCACCAAGAGGTGGAGGAAGATCGTCACGAGGGCGTTGCGGATGCATCCCAGTCAGCCCGGGTTGTGGGTGCTTGCCGGGAGGAGGGCGGCGGGCGATGGGGATATGGATGGTGCGAGGGGGTACTTTATGAGGGGGTGCAGGTTCTGTACCGCGGGCGTGGAGGTGTGGGCTGAGTATGCGAGGTGCGAGATGGAGTGGTTGGCGAGGATGGAGGCGAAGAAGGGGAGGGGGAAGAATATGGCGGGTGCCCCGGCTCCGGTCAGGATTGCGAGCAATGTGGACGCGGACGGCAACATGATGTTCGACGAGAGTAGCGATGAGGAGGGCGACGACGACGACGTGCTGATGCCGGATCCGGATGCCGAGTTCCGGCAGGAGAAGCCCAAGGAGGTGTTCAACAAGGAGACGGTGCAGAAGTTGGAGAACAGCCCGGCGCTGGATGGCGCAATCCCGAAGGCGGTGTTTGATATCGCGCGGAAGCAGGCTTTCTTCGGCGCGCCGGCTGCCGAGGCGTTCTTCAACGTCTTTGCTTCGTTTCCGAAGGTGGCTTGCCAGCCGAAGCTGGTGCAGCATGTGCTGGACACGATGATGGCGGAGTATCCGACGCACCCGGCGACGTGCAGCTGCTTCGTCAGGCAACCACTCATTGGGGTGGATCACAACACGCCCGAGTTCCCCAAGGCACTGCGGGAGGCGCTGGCTAGGTTGCGGAGTATGCTGGAGAAGACTCAGGATAAATCGGGTCTTGCGGCGAAGACTCTGGCGTGGATTGATCCACTGCTCGCGTTTGAGGACCTCGACGCCGGCATCAGAACCGTGTTGGAACATACGAAGCGGAAGTTGGAAGAGTTTTGATACCCGTCTCTATAACCCATAATCCTACATCTCTGCAGTTGTACATCAACGTCAACTCTTGGCTTCCTGGGCCTTCCTCTCCGCCCATTCGTTGATATACCGCCACTCTTCGGCGCTCACCTTGCTGACACTCAACCTGCTCTGCTTCAGCATCTGCATATTCTCCAATGGCTTGCCTGGCGCACACAACTCCTTCAACTCCTTCAATCCGATTTGGACGTCGAACTTGCTCCTGAACTTGACATGGACCACGCTCCACTTGGGATCGGACTTCTTGTCTTTGGGGTCATAGTAAGGCGCCTTGGGGTCTTGGGCCGTTACTGAAGCCCGTTAGCTACAGCTTCAGCGGAGGATCTCAGGCAGGCACAGCTTACGGTCGGGCGAGTGCTCCTCGACAATCTCCATGGTCCCCACGATACCCGGCTCTTTGCAGTTGGAGTGGTAGAAGAAGGCCAGGTCGCCCTTCTTCATGGCTCGGAGGTTGTTCCTTGCGACGTAGTTGCGGATGCCTGTTCCTGTGTGTCAGCAGCCCATTTACAATATTTGCACTTGCACGACTTACCGTCCCATGGTTCAGGTTCCGTCTGAAGATCAAATTAGCATGCCTTAATCATCCTTAATCGTAGAGATGGGGCCTACCTTTGCCGCCAGATCGTCGATCGAGAACTTCACATCCACACCCCCCTCGAGTCTCGTCTCCGGCTCGGCCTTCATGAGCCAGTACTGCTTGCCCTCATCTGTGGTGTTGTGCTCTGTCTTGACAGCGTCTTTGGACTCTCCACCCTCTTCGTCCTGCTGAGCTAGCTTGGTGTCCTTGCTTGGCCGCTGCCTCTTCGTTGGTGGTTCCTACACAATTTGTTAACAGGTCTCGATGGTAGTATGATCCGAAAAAACCTAAGAACCGAGCTTACTGTCTTTTTCGTGGCTTTAGAGGCAGATTTCTTCGCAGGAGCCTCATTGTTCGTCTCGTCCTTCCGTGCCTTTGACGGCGGCTCACTCTTGAGCTTCACTGGCGTCCCAGTCGCTGCACTTTTCTGTCTCGTCGATCGTCGCACGGGTTCCTCCGCAACATTGCTAGTTGACTTCCTCTTGACCATGTTAAATGAGTGCACGAACTGGCGGATAATACGTTGTCAAGTATGCCCAGTTCGACGCGTTACGGCTTTGGTGACGCGATGCCCGCGGCTAGCTCCGCTGCAGAATATACCTTACGTAATCCGCCTCAACTCAGCGGATCAGGGAGAGTTGTAGCTGTTCGTACCGATATATCAGACGGACGTCCGTTGAGGTCTCATTGTTGAGTCTAGTACGTAAGTTTACGTCTTGATATTCTACGGCCCTGTTTAACAACTGCTGACACTGATGCAAGAACAGCTGGACTCATGGCTGAAACAATCACGGGCCACCCTCGGGCGTTGGTCTATAGGATCGTACCAGAGGTGGTACTACCTCAATCTGTTGGAATACAATCCTAGAATCACTGTGGCAGGCTTCTGGCTTCTGAGCAGGCAAAGTACTGTGGTAGCTGCGGCCAAGGAAGGTCAGATGACACCTCCTCACCGACAGATTTAACCCAGCTTACCTACCTACCTTGATGCACAGTTCGAATCTTGAAACTCGTAGTGAGATGGCTATTCTATATATATATATATATATATATATATATATAGTATCTGACTTGAAGTTAACACGTAGATAGTGGTTGATAAGTGTTGAGAATTCGCATCGGTTTAACAAACCACAAGGAACAAGGTACGTACCCCTGAAGCTGAAGCCGAAGATCCAGCTGAACGCAGCCCCGGATTCCAGGGTTGCATAGCGCTAGTCCCTTTTGGCGCGTCCCGCAGACGCGGCTCTCATGCGCCGTTCCGCACTGTTTTGCCGGCCCAGGGGTCTTGGCGAGCCACGACCAGCTCGACCTCCGATTTGCGTAATCCACAATCCCATGGCACTTTCCTTCCATGTCGGGTCTTTTTAAACTGCGTGCTTTGCCCAACGGCCATGTGCGTGCCAACGTGCCATGTGCGCCGCAGACGAGTGTCTCGGAGACAAGCCAATCCTCGCCTATCTTGCTGGGCCCCTCAAATTACCTGTGTCCTTGGGGTTGTTGCTGTTTGTTGCAGGTCGCACGCCCCATGTCATTGCCCTGGGCTGCTGGTGGTCATCACCGTGTCTCTTTTCTCTCTTGCTCCATTCGCCTTGGTGCCCTTTTCTCCCCCCTCCCTCCCGTCTTCTTTCAATGTCCCCATCCCCATTCTCGCTAATATAATAGCCCGGACCTTCTCATTCGCTTTCCAGTGAAGCAAAAATTGAGCAGCCAGCCCAGCCTGGTTTGAGTATTCCAGGTGGTCACGGTCCCGATTTTCTTTGCCAATTCCTCGTCTCCAAAGGTTGAACCGAATCATTGTAGCCATCCGCATTCCGAAGTTCTGACTTTTGATTCTCAATTTCTCCCCGCCCGCCGCATCCCCCATCACGTAAATTTCCTCTCCTGCTCTCTCTTTTCTTCATCGGCAACAACCACCAGATTCTCTTGTGTTGAGTCTGTTTTTATCACGTCACTCCACTGCCGACATCGATAACATCACGACAATATTGTGAATCGGTGCAGCGCATTTCACTGCATTGATCCCGACATCCTGATATCGGTTTCCTACAAGACGCAGTCGTCTTCCGACTCTTTTTGTTATTTGCCAACCAGCAAAAGGACGTCTTTGAGGCTTTGGAGTTGAGGATATCCATTCCAAAAGCCAACTCACCTCCGCCCCACGCACGGACCACATTCGACCTGACCTGCGGCTGAAGGCTTATTGGTCGGCTTGTTCGACATTCAAGCATCGATCCATTTGGGCCTATTGTTGAAGCCATTTCCTGTCAATGTTACCTTCACAGGCATAATAAGTGTTCGGAGTTTGTCTGAGGTCTCGCCACTTACTTGGCTGAAGGCCCATCTATCCATTTCACCCACGTGCTCCCAGGTTTCCCAACGAAACAAGGCCTCTCGCCAATCCTTTAATATCATGGACACAGCCAACCGCGACAGCTCTTCGCCTACCTCGCTGTCGTCCCCGCCGTCAGCGATCTCGGAACCAGTCTCTCCCACAAGATTCATCCGTCAAGGCCGAGCCAACATCGAGATGGATGAGATAGTGGTAGACCCAGGCTCGGCAGCCCGGTTTGGCGTCTTGCCGAGCCAACAGCCCCCAGCTCCGACGGTGCAGCTCACTGCCGCTGGCCTGCCACGCAAGAAGCCCGGCAGAAAACCTGGCACAACAGTCAAACCCAAGGTTAACCCCGATGGTACCGTTCCGGAGATTAAGCGTCGGCGCCCGCGAAAGCCTAAGGATCCAGACGCGCCGGAAGCGCCGGACGCTCCACCCGCCCAGCGGAGGAAGAGGAAGGCCCCGGCAAATGACGCCGATAGCATGCCGGCTCAGGAAAACCGGCCGTTCCCCGGCGCCGCGTCCGCCGCGAGCCGCCAGCCGAAGATCACCGAGCTGACTTCTATGCGCATGGACTTGGATCCACGTCCGACACCCCCAACAATCACTGCATCACCAGGTGCTGAGCAGCAGCAGAGCTACGGCCTGAAGATGCCGAAGCGTGAAGGGGTACCAGGATCCATGTTGAGCCTTCTGAACGACGAAGAGCCACCCCGGCGACCCTCATCGGTCCCACAACCTCCGCCTCCTCCGCCTCCTGCGAGACAGATCTTCGACCCTGTCCGAGGCAACTATGACCCTGTCCGCGAGACCATGATCAGCCGCGATCCGTACGGCACTGGCCCGCTCGGCTCTCCACGCGCTCCAACGTCGTCTTCGCACGTTGTCAACCGAGCTAGTGCCTCGCCGTCGATTGCCAGTCTTGTGGACCCGAGCCCGTCAGCTCAGCACATCGCATCACCCGTGCAGTCTCAGCACCCCTACGGCAAACCATCGGCCAACGGCAGCGCCAGCATGCCTCCCCGTTTCCATGAGACGACTTCGATGCCCCCGTCGCCTTCTCAGCCTGCCAAGAGTGCCCAACAGCAACCTCCTGCGAAGCCGGCTAAGCCGTCTATCCTAGAAGTCAAGCGAGTGCCGCCACCAACCCCACCCACGCCGGCTGAGCCCAAGAAGGCCGAGCCTCCGCTTAACAGTTTTACCTCCATGAGCTCTATTCCCGCGTCGGCCAAGCTGTCGGCGACGACCACGGCCCCGGCGCAGAGCAAGAAAGTGGCCGCCGTTGCCCAGCAGGACCGCGAGAAGAACAAAGCCAGCAGTTCGTCGTCCTCGCCCAACATCACCAGCCTCAAGGACAGCCTTCCGCCGCTCCCCTCCGGGAACGGACGCTCGATCCTGGACTTCGGCAAAGCAAACCCCGGAGAGGAGAATCAAGTCCCTAGCATCGTACTTCACATCCCACTCAGCGGAGAGAGCAACAAGGTCGTCAACTTCATGCGCATGGCCGAGGAGCGCTACGGCTGGGACGCCCTGCACCCTCGTCTCGCCGCCCACCGCGATCGCAAGGCTCGCATCGCCGCGGCGAGTGCGGCCTTGGAGAAGAACGGCAGCGGCCGCGAATCGGGAGACGAGATGTCTGTTGATCTGGGCTCCGACGCCGAGAAGAGCGGAGACGAGATGGAGGGTGTCGTCGTCGGCGGTCCAGGCGGAACTAGCGGTCCGGACGGCGCCCCCGCCAAACCTGCGCGGAAGAAGCGCACGAACAAGGAGGATGAATACGACAAGGACGACGATTTCGTCGACGACTCGGAGCTTCTGTGGGAGGAGCAGGCTGCTGCTAGCCGGGATGGCTTCTTTGTGTACAGCGGCCCGCTCATCCCTGAGGTTGAGAAGCCTCCTGCTGGGTATGTTCACCCCCTGTCTTTCATTCTCAGTCACACGCAGCCTACTAACATGTTCACAGTGAAGCACCTGCCCGTCGGGGTCGTGGCGGCGGACGTGGAAGCCGCGGTGGCGGCCGTGGTGGCACCAGGGGTGGAGGCGAGGGAACCGGCCGTGGACGTGGCGGCGGTCCTGGATCACGTGGCGGGTCCGTCACTCGCAAGCCTCGGATCACGAAGCTCGAGAAGGAGCAGCGCGACAAGGAGAAGGCTGAGCGCGAGAAGCTCGCACAGACGACGTCCAAGACAGCAACGAACACGAGCCCCTACAGCCTGCTGCAGCTCGGTCAGGGTCCGGCCACAGGTATCGCTTAGTAGTCGATCTTGCGTGCTTCTGCTCTCGACAAGGGCTCATACAGCGACAGCTCTCATCTCTTTTTCGGTCAGCATGCCCTGGGACATCGGGAATGGCTCGAGGATAGGCCTTGAAGCAATGGGTATTTCTACGGTGTAACTCTTCATACAAGCAGGCGGATAAGGGATGTCCTCTCGACTACACCCAACATTGTGATGGCGTTCTGGGAGGAGTACGGAATTTGCTTTTTTCGGTGCATGGACCAGTTCTTCGGCCAGGCGTTGCGGAGGGATGACGGCGAGTGCACTGCATTCTCCGGACTCCATTGTACAGATGGGAAGGCTCTTGAGAACGAATGGCTAGATGTCTGTTCAGTCATTAGCACGGATTAGAAGGATCAGGGGCATCGATCGTTGAGACTGCAAGCAAGTTTCGGGCTCTGGGGTCGCATTCCTAGCCAGGCTCTATCCTGTCAAGGACATCGACCTATAAGCATGGCGATTAGCGACTTCAAGCAAGCTTAGGACCTGCGGGTCTTGCTCAGTAATGCCAATGAGATAATTTATTCTTAATCTGTTGCATGCTTCTGCTGTGAATATGCACGAAGGCCGGCGCCAAAAGTGACAACCCCTCAAGATAACAGGACAGTGTTGCGACTTACAAATTGGGAATCGTACACTATATTAACCCCTACGTGCATTATAGGAAGTCGTAGTAGTGGGTCGTTAGGATTACGTATATTAGAGCGGGAATGAGATATAGTAATAATCTTCTCGTCTAGTAGTCGTACAATCGTCCAATCGTTTATTTGTCGCGTAACCCTACTCTATCTAGCATCAGCAGTTACGGCCCTCTCATCCTCCCTCTCAAACACCCCCTTCTCCCCTCCCTCCTCCCTCTTCTCCTCCGCCCTCGCCATCCTCTCCCTTCGAGCCTCCTGCCTCGCCCTCTTAGTCTCATTCCTCTCCTGATCCTCCCGCATCTGCCTGATAACCCTGCTCCTCGCCCTGATCCTCTCCCCATACCGGAAGAACACAAACGGGATCGGAATCAGCGCAACCTCCAGCAACCCCAGCAACGTCCCCGCCCACTGCGGCGTGAGCCTCGCATACATGGTCGGCCCCGCGAGCGGCAGCGTGCCGCCAAAGAAACTCCTCATGACCGCGTTGCCCGCCAGCGCGCTGGCCGCATGTATCCCGTACGCGCCGGCCAGGTAGTTTGTGCCGTAGATGAAGCTGAGGGTGTTCCCCATGCCGAACGGGACGCCGAAGGCGATGGGCACGGCCCAGTGGATGGTGGTGGGGAGGCAGGTCCAGGAGAAGACGAGCTGGCCCAGGGGAGTCAGGACGGCGCCGATGGACATGACGAGGGCCGTGGCCTCGGGCTTGGCGCGGCCCGTGGCCGGGTCCTTGGGCTGGCTGTTGATGAGGCGCCGCCACAGGGGTTCCGAGAGGATGGCGATCATGGTCCCCGCACCGATGCCGACGAAGGCGAGCCCCGAGATGCCGGGGGACCAGCCGCGGTGCTGGGAGAAGACTATTGGGTAGGCGACGAAGCAGAGGTAGAGGATGCCGTAGATGAGGGATATCCTGGGCTTGTCAGCTTACTTTCTCATCCATGTTACGGGAAGTGGGATGTGGTGCTTACCAGATATTGAAGAACCACAAAATCGGCTCCGTAAAGCTGAGGATAAACGGCCTGCTCAGGTTGAGCTTCACCAGCTCAAAAGTCGATATCCTCTGATCGTACCGCGACCACCACCTCTCGTCGTCGAGCACCTTGCGCCTCCGCTTGGCCTCATTCTGTAGGATCGCCGGGCCGTACGTCTCCTTGCACGTCGTCATGAGAAGCGCCGCCACGCCGGCCAGGATCATGACCAGCCAGTTGTCCCACCTCCAGCCCAGGTACTCGTACACGAATCCGCCGATCAGGGGTCCCGTGACGGGCCCGTTGAGCGGCGCGATGGACCACAGTGACATGCACAGGGCGCGGTACTCCTCGTCCGAGATGTCGACTATGGTCCCCGGGCTGTTGGAGACCATCGCTGCTCCGAAGACGGCGCTGTTCAACCGGTCAGTCTTGTTCACCTTCGACCCATGCAGTCTGAGAATCCTTACCCGAAGAACCGCACGACCAATATCTCAGCAAGGCTTGTCGCCAGCGCAGTGGGCAGCACCAACAGCGTAAAGCAGACCAGGCATATCAGATACACCGGCCTCCGCCCATACAGCTCGCTCATCGGCGCAACGACCAGACTCCCCACCGCCAGGCCCAGGAGGTACGTCGTCACGCCCAGCGTGACGATACTCTCGTTGGCGACGTCGAACTCGAGCATCAGGCCCGGTATGCTGGCCGTGTAGCTCGTGCTGTACAGCACCACCACCCACGTCGAGAAGCTGACGCAGAAGATGATCCACGCGCGCTGCCACAGCGGCCAGGTCTTTGGGTTGCACGGGGCGTCCGGGTCATTTTCGGCGGGGGAGAAGACGACCTCGAAGTCCGGCGGGCGGGAGGCAATGGAGGTCGTGCCGGTCTGGGGGCGGGATAAGGGGTGGTGATGCGAGGAGATGGCGGATCCCTGCCTAGCAAGGCGCTCGTAAGGAGTCTCTTGGTCTGGGGAGGCGAGGGCTTCTTCTAGGGGGGAGAGGGGGTCGGAGTCTGCTCTTTGCCTGTGGCACGGGGAGTGCCGGCTGTGGCTCTTTTCTAGGGTGATGGGATCGAGGTCTGGAGAGGAGGAAGAGGAGGAAGAGGGCGGCGCGAGGGGTTGTGAGCCCGCGGGGGGCGCGATGCCTTCCTTGGGTTCGGCCATGGTGGAAGGGTCCTCCTGCTGTGTTGTCATACGTGATTTTGGGGTAGGCCCGTGTTGTCGGCACAACACCCTCAACGCCGGAGCTGGGTCCGATGCTCGGAAATGCCGTGAGGGGATGCCGCACCGGAACGAGAGCTAGATCCAGACCTAGACCTTACACCTCGGCTCTAGCAAGTCTGCGGCCAAGAGGTGACCGGTCTCCTTGGCTCGTTTATACCAACGGTCTTATTCCAACGACACATCCAACCGTCGGCTCGCGATTGCGAAGCGGGAGAAGATATTACAGAGGACCGTACCAAGAAAGACAACATCACAAATCAACGCTGGCCAATCCAGCACACCACCGCTCTCCCAACAGCTCCAACCGCCCCCTCTCGGCACGACATTGCCGAACAGACATCGCGTAGGGCGCGGGACGCACTAGCGTGCGGTTGGTTGGATTTAAGAAGGATATATCAAACCATTTCCGCTGCTGGAAATACGTAGGTACGTACGTACGTACTAAGGTACCTTATCGCGGTTAGAGGGCGTACCGGTAGTGGAGCTCGTAATATGTCGCTTCTTGCCGGATGCCAGTTGCAGTTAGCGGAGATAACAGTTGCGGAGAGGAGGCGGTGCCGGTCTTTGGGACGGTTCGGGGTCCCAATGGCAGAAAAACGAAGATGAAGCAACAAACAAATGTTCTGGCGACTGGAAGATCTCCCGTTGCCCGTGGTGTGGTAATACCTTATTGCCATGCCATGTCGACGGCCAGCCACCCGGTAACTTTCGTGGTATACCAAAATTTGGCAGCTTTCGTGTGTATAAAACTTGCTCAGTAATCTGCCTCCTGACTCTCCTCAAAGACAAATAAAAAGAAGCCGAGGTTAGACAAGGTGCCCGCTCACGTCCAACAGCGAAGCTGTTTCTTGGCAATGTGTGCTCCAATTCCACTCGGATCCGGGCCATTCGGATCCGGCGATCTCAGGAGTTGTCTTGGAAGATAGAGAAGTCCCCAATTTCACATGGCGGTGATAATGCCTCGTTTCAGTTGAATAACTATTCCACGCCGCTTACCGACAGGTCAGGGAAAAGCCCAGCCGTCCGCAACAGAGACGGCGGAGTTAAGTCTTTAAGAGACTAACACCCTCAGAGGATGGTTTACATGATTGATAAACGCGCCATAACGCCGAAAACTGAGGGCCCCGGTGTGCAAGTAAGGTTCTAACGAGCTATGGAGGGTGAGCGCTTTCTCCTAAGACTGAGAAAACATCAGCATACAAAAATCAGAAGCTCTAAATCTCAGAGAGTGTACCCGCTCCATGAGAAGAAGCTGGCCGGGACGAGCCGCGCATTGCCGGTCCGGGGAAGAGCGTGGCGGTTGATGTTGCGCGACTGTCATGGCACTCACCGCTGGCCCCTGACGTAACCTGCGAAGACGCTACCGCACAATCCCGCCTTAATATATAGAAGCCACGGTCAGCTGGCAGTGACATCCAATATCTGATGCGTCCGTCAAGCTGACAACCACACCCATCGCCAAGCTTCCTGGCCCCAGTTTCTTCCTCTAGCTTCTTTAGTTCGAGCTCGTACCGCTGCATTTCACTGTCCAAGGTCCTGCGAGCTTTTTCGTGTGTTCCGTCCCTCATATCAGGACTTGACGGGTCCGAGCACGGGGGGGCATGCGAGACTGGAGTGCCCGCGGCCGGTTGTCGTGGTCTCGCGGTCGACTGTCGAAGCTCTTCCTCATGCCAGCGCTCTGCTTCAGGGGCTTTCTTCTCCTCGCCGGGTTTCCTCAAAGCGGCTTCGAGCGTCCGCGACGCGCCTTTGCCGAACCTGTGGTCTTTCTCGGGCGTCTCGTGTTCCCGGTCAGTTTCTGGACTGCTTCCTGTCTGTGGCTCGGAAGGGCCACGCGGTGCAGAAAGATGTCGCAGGTGTAGCAACTTGTCCAAGAACCGGTTCTTTGGCTTTATCTGACCCTCATGACTCTCAAGTCGCGGCTGTTGGCCCCTTGTGACCGGAGTATCAGTCTCGTCTCGCAGAGTAGCGCCAGCTGGGGTATCCTCGCCCGAACGGAAGAAGAATGGATTTGAAGCGGCAGCGGGCTGTTTGTTCCCCGGAAACCCGTCCGTATGTGTGTCCACATCCGAGTCTGCATCTGTGTCCGTATCCGAGTCTGCATCTGTGTCCGCATCCGAGTCTGCGTCTGTGTCCGCATCCGCGTCGGGATCGCCGCGCACATGGGCGCCCATATCACCAGCCGCCTCGCCAGCCACCCTTCCCTCAGCTTCAATGGCCGAGGCCCCTGCTTGGCCCCTGGCTACCATGGACGCCAACACCCTCGAAAGGTTCTCCTTCAAGGCGTGGAGATCGGGCTTCATGGTGTGCACGATGGTTTCAGCCGCGGTGCGTCCTGCTGCGGTCAGTTTACCTTTGTGGTAAGCCATCTCAACGAACTGCTGCCAAAGCTTCACCAGCGCCTTGAGGTCCTCGTTCGCTTCCATCTCGTACCATTCTCTGTGACCTTTCTCTTTACATTGGTCTGCATAACAGTCAAGCAAGGGGACGTTCCAGTGGCGTAGATGCTTATGGACAAGCTGTTCGACCCTGTACGCTCCCACAAACGCCGCCGGAGTTTCCCAATAATATTTTGTATTGTCCTTGTGGTGAGAGCACGTCGACTTCGACGCCCGTATGTCGCTAGAAGTTCTTGCGAAACCGATCTTAATCAAGCGTGCCTCCCCCATAAACGTCCGCACGTAGACTTTGGCCCGTACCCAGTCCCTGTTACAAAAGCCTTTGCCGATGGCGTCTAGCAGGTTGCTGTGTCGTGTTCGATCTGGTGTGCGCTTGCGGGGCGTCCTGACATAACCGAGGAGATTTCCGGGCCCTTTGTATTTCTCGCTGGGGCTTATGCGTAGTCTGCTAAGACGCTCGGCCAGTTCCGAGTCTACGGAAGTGACAGGATTCGCAGCGTACCTCCTCACATGGGGCGGGCGCCGTGCTGGGGTAGGAGGCGAGTCCGGATTGGAAATCCTTGGGGCAAATGGGGCGGAAGGCTCCGATATGTTTGCAGACTGAACTGAGTCGGGTATGGTAATGGTCGTGCTGGCAGGACTGACGGCGTCGAATGAGGGCTCGACATCGAAGCCAGAAGACTCTATCAAGCTGCTCGGGGAGTCGGCCGTAGTCTCCTTTATTTCGACTAGAAGAGAACTCGTACTAGACTTCGTCGGTGTCTTTTTGTCTGACGGCGCTGGTTTCCTCTTTCTTCTCCACGCCTCGAACTTGTTCAATGTCTGCTGCAAATGGGCGCTAATGATCTGACAGTGGACATGCTTCAGGAAGCTTTTAACGTCTTCGTAAAACATAGTATCGAAAGGTACCTCGTCCATCGTGGCGAATCTGGTTATAAGTTCCTTAGCGGCTCGTTGTCCTCTCAGACCCGATGCCTGTTGAGGACATCGTCGGCCATCGCTGAGGTTCGCGAGGCAGAGCTGAGTTGCGCTGCCGAACGGGTCCTCCACGTCAGTTGCCAGCATCTCCTGCTGGATCACCTGAAGGACGGGAGAATGCATCTTGTCGCAGACGGTCGAACAAGGCACAAGATGAATTGGCTGACTTGTCTCAACCCTTTCATCAGTGAGCAGAAACAACATTTAAACACGGGTGTAGGGCAATGTTCGATCGAAAATCCAGTATCCTGCCACCCCAAATCGTAGTGGTGGGTGTCTGGGGCTGTGATAATGCAGTTGGTTCGAGATGCATATATCAATGCGACCCTGCCACACACACTGGAATTCCTGGCCCGAAGAGTCTTCCTCCTCCTGTTCCAGCTCTTTGAACAGAATCGCCCTGCCCGCATCGCCATCTTGTACCAAAGCCAAAAGACTCGCAGGGCGGGAGTCTGAGCATTTGGTTTGCGGCCGCCTTCAGGGCAAGAGGCGTATCGTACAAGATTGATGGCATGTAGAACACAGTTCGCTGTCTCCGCTTTTGCATTGCTGAGCTGGGGTTGATATGATCAGTTCATCATGTGAGCAGTAACTAAGATGGCTCCCTTTGATCCGGACGAAGTGCGCAGCGGTTAAATGCTCAGCCAATGCAGAGTCCAAGCAACGTTGTGTGATTCTGTCACCGGCCACAGAATGAGCAGGCAGACCCAGACCGCAAGGCGCGGCTGGAGTGGGGGCACCGTATGCGAGGGGTGATGGTCTCGAGCAAGGCGACGTAGGCAAGGCACCCCATCGGCTCGATGCCGCCAGTCGGTTTCCGCATAGCCAATCACTGGCGAAGTCCGTCCACTTGGCTGGAGGGTATCACGGAGAGGCCGTGCTTTAGACAAAGTGATACCAAGACACCCGTGCTGGAATTGGCAGGTGCTTGGACGCTGTCAACAATCTTGGATGGTGCTGTTGGAAGCGCCGTCCACCTGAGCGACTGCTCCTCTCAATCAAGCGCCAACGCAAGAGGGACATTGCTCCGCAGAGACATAGAGAGATGGAATAGCGCTTGCTAGTGCATCCCATGACGATTTCCGAATAACGGACGTTACCAGCCTCCCAGCATCGTTCATACTGAACTGACAAGTTCTGGTTGCCGGTCATGCGAAAAGTGCCACGCCTTGCCACTTGGCCCTTGGGTTAGACATAGTTCAAGGAGGTTGAATATCCTGAGCCAGGGATCAGAAGCCGATCAAGGGAATTGCTATAATGTCAGGTCCATTTGTCCAACACGACGCCACAGCTTCGACGCTGTGTCCGTCGGAGAGCACCCTCGGTAGAGTGATCAAAGGTGTAACTGCGAGGCCGGGAAAATATGTGAGCGCGCAAACATGTGTGTTAGCACGGGTATACCACGGCCGGAAGTGTGCACAGCATCCGGGACGGTGCTGTCAGCGGTAGAGATTGCTGAATTCGCGCCATAAGCTCAATCAAGAATAAGGAACTGGTGGTCTAGGCGACGCAGAGCGAAATTATACCGGTCCTGGAACGCTAAATCAGGAGCAAGTAAATCAAGGCGTGGTCCGACCGGACAAGACATTTGAGATAAAGGAGAGCCCGACCCGAATAAAAAGGGCGAAGTGGTTGCGATTTCCTGCTGACGAGCTGCATCGCACTCCAAGTTAAGGTGTGGTGCGTGCGTTTTAGCGGCCGTTAGCGTCACAAGGCTGAAAGGCTCGCACGTCCCAAACTTCAATACAGTTGGTTGCGCTCGACATTCACGATGTTTTGCGACAGCAACAAAGAAGGCGCCCAGCACTCTGGACGAAGGCCGAGGCAGCAATGGCTATCTGCCGGTTCTACCAGCAGGGTTACTGCAAGTTTGGGGGTGAGTCTCTCCATCCGCGACCATTCTATCATCTCGCGCTCGCTTCACCTCGAGCTTAGTGCAAGTGCCGCTCGACTCTGTCTCCGTCCATTTACCCTGCTCTTGCCTCGCACCACCAAGTCTCCTACTAAAACTTTTGAACCGCAGACTCGTGTCGCTTCGAGCACCCCGGCGCGAACCGACAGCCGCAGAGCACGAATCGATTCGGTGCCTTGAGCGGCGGAACATCAAGCGCAATGGCTGGACAGCAAGGTATTGACGATCGCTTTGTCCGGCTCTCGCGTACAATAACTGATCAGTTACCTCCAGAGAACCCCTATAGCCTGGCAAAAGATACCATGCAGCGCGACCTTGCTGACGAACGACCGACATGGATTCTTTCTGCATACGGCCCTGGGAAGGACGCGCCCGAGCAGCTATTCGGCGGTTACCCACGGGAGCAGAGTTTCGAGGAGATACGGCTACACTACATGCAGGGGTTGGCGGCGGGTAACCCTCAGGGAGCTGTGAGTTAGAATAAAGCTGACGCCACATATCAGAGCTGACACGACGTCAGTTGAACGAGATCGAGGGCCTGAACCAGACCGCCCTACAACAAATACAAACCGCCCTAGGAAATCTCGACGGTGCGATCCAGTTCATCGTTGACGCTGGCAATAAGCATCCGAACCGGAGAGACATATGCCAGCAGGGAACCATGCCGGGAGGGACGACGGGAGAGTTCGCTGTTGGTAAGCCGCGGAACCCGGCATTTGGCGGAGGACAGAGCACAGCTTTCGGAGCGCCAGCGTCCACCGCTTTGGGTGCACCCAGCCAGCCCGCCAACCCCTTCGGTGCACCTTCGCAACCTGGAGTCGGCGGGTTCGGGCAGCCAGCAGCGCTGGGCCAAAAGCCCAACCCCTTTGGCGCCGCGCCGGCCGCCACCCCAGCCTTCGGGCTGCCGTCACAACCGGCGAGCGCGTTCGGACAGTCGTCGGCTCTCGGTGCGAAGCCGAGTCCCTTTGGGGCGCCGGCATTCGGTCAGCCTGCGCAACCCGCTCCGACATCTGCGTTTGGTCAACCAAGCCAGGCATCGAAGGCACCGGCATTTGGACAGCCTTCACAACCAGGAAGCGCGCCTGCGTTTGGCCAGCCCTCTCTGCCAGCAGGCGGGTCGGCGTTTGGGCAACCGTCGCAACCGGCAGGTGGCTCTGCCTTTGGCCAGCCATCACAACCAAGTAATGCCTTTGGTCAGACGTCGGGGCTAGGTCAGAGGCCCAACCCCTGGGGTGCCCCAGCCGGAGGAGCGGCGTCGAGCCCTTTCGGCGGCGCAGGGGCACAGCAGCCGGCGGGACAGCCTGCTTTTGGGCAACCGTCCCAACCGCAACAGAATGCCAGTCCATTCGGGCAACCTGCCGCCGCCGCCCAACCAGCCGCAAACCCGTTCGGCCAACCTTCGACGTCGAGCCCCTTCGGCCAACCACAACAAGCCAGACCCAGCCCCTTCGGCCAGCAGCAGCAGCAGCAGCAGCAGCAGCCCGCCCAAGCAAACCCCTTCGGCGCCCCCTCCAACGCGATGGACACTTCGTCCGCCGCCCCAGCAGCAGCCGCGAACCCCTTCGGCGCACCACCGAAACCCAACCCCTTCGGCCAGGCGGCAGCAGCAGCAGCAGCAGCAGCCCCGAACCCCAATCCCTTCGGCGCGCAGCCCAACGGCACCGGCGCCCCCGCCGGCCAGAAAAAGAAGGAACCGCCCACCAACCCCTATCCCGACACAGCCACCGCGCAACACCCGCCCGTAACCTCGTACTCCTCGCGCGACCCGCAGACGGATCTCCTCACCATGTTCAAGGGTCGGGCGGTGAGCTATGTCCAGCCCAGCGGTCCGGGCAACGAGGGGAAGAAGCCCGTGCCCATGGTCCGAATGCAGGACGGGTCCCTGTCCAAGGTCTGGTTCCCGGACGGGCCTCCTGGGTTTACCGACGACACGGAGGCCGGGGGCGAGGGGGACAAGGGTATGTATGACAGGCCCGAGGTGACAGAGTCGTGGAGGACGTTTAGGAGTCAGGGGTTCTTCGCGGACGGGGTCATGCCCGAGGTTCCGCCTAGGAGGGAGTGGTGTACCTGGGACTTTTGAGGTGAATAGGGGGTGGATGCATTGCAGGCGTTTGGGGATTGGAGACTGCTGGATGGATGTTGGATATGAATTGTGATGTACCGAAAAGATGATGACTTGGAGAGCACAGCGTCTTTCAAGGTGTGACTGGGGATTGGTCTAGGGTCACCCTCAGATGGTGTCCCGCATCGAGTGTCTAGCACACAGTATCAGGCATGTCACAGCGTGAACCGCAATAAGTCTACCCAAAAATTACCAGTCGGAATCGGTAGTTGATATTTATCCGCAAGAGACAAAACTAGCACCGACACCAACTTCAGCATATCGTCTAGTAACCGGCGATATGGTCGAGATAGATCTAATATCTGATCTCATATTGTTGTCCAGAACTCCTCGTCGAAAGTGTCGTAGACCAAGGCCACCAGACGCTGTACACGTCCGAGGCCTAGAGCCCGCAGAGCATTGGCGGGAAGTCAACCGTCTCATTTACCGTGACGGCAAGCGGTCCAGTTGCCTCAACCACCCGTTTTCCCGCATGTCATCCACAGTCTGCATTTAAGCAGCAATGGTGACCTCGACCTCGACACCGGCCTCGATGTTGACGATGATCTGCTTGACGATCTCGGTGGGGGCGTTGAGGCTTTCCAATCTGTTAGCACATCTTCTTCTCCTTTCTCCCTCTCTCCCACCCCGCCTTTTCCCCCTAGAATCTCTCGCGCGCTCTTTTGGCTCTCCGGATAGCAGGCAACGGGGGGAACTCACTCAATCAGGCGCTTGTGGATGCGCATCTCGTAGCGGTCCCAGGTCTTGGAGCCCTCACCGCAGGGGGTCTTGCGGGTGGTGATGGTCAGGTTACGGCTGGGCAGGCGGACGGGGCCCTTGACGCGCAGGTCCTTGCTCTTGGCGCGGTCGATCAGCTCGCGGCAGACCTTCTCGAGGGCCTGGACCTTGCGGGAGGTGAGGGTGATGCGGATCTTGTGGGCTGCGGTACGGGGACAGCCAGGTTAGTGACAAGCTCGACCGAGGAGGAATGGGAGTAGCAGCAGCAGCAGGAGGAGGAGGGTGAGGTGACAGGAAGGGGGGATGGATCGAGGGTGACGAGGCTCAACTCACTCTTGGGCGCCTCGCCGAAGTCCTTCTCGGGCTTGTTGTACGACATCTTGACGGATTGGTTGTTGGAAAGGAGTCTGGTTGTATTAGACTGTTGGCACCCTCACGACTTGAACGGTGTTCGGCAAAGTGATGAAGGTGAGCGTTTGGTTGGCTTGGTAGTAGGAGAAGCAATCGCGAACTTTTTGCGGGGAATTTATTTCTTTTTGTGATTTTTGTGGTCGCGCCACAGCATGTGGGATACTGTGGGTGCCAAGTCTTGCAGATGTGGCTGGTGAGATGTGGCTGGTGGGGTATCTTGAGGATGATTCATCCGGCCAGGGACGTCACTGTGGGTGTATACTCATCGAGTAAAGAACGCTGTCTAACGTCGAAATAAGAGGAGGTTCGAGGGAATGTCTTTTTCTCAATCGTCTCCTTTACGTTCTTGAACCCTAGGCTCTGTCCTTGAGCATCTCAAGAGCTCTGTACCTTGAAACCCAGTCAAGCTCCGTCCATCAGCATGGCGGCTTCTCTACCCCCCTTTGCGCCGTTTCCTTCATCAGAGCTCCGGGCGCGCATTGTGCCCGATGAATGGGCAGCTTGTCTTGACGCATGGGTTTCTCTGGCAGAGGGTCACTTGTTCCTCTCAGACTCGAGCGTCTCAGCAAAAGACGAGTCTGTCACCGCATTCCTCACGACAATTATGAGAGAAACTGCCACTAGCGGGGCAGACATACTGGGCACATCGGAGCGAGCCAGGGCTCTCCTGAAGGACGCGTTTCTCTTAACCTCCAAACTTCTTCACTCGCCGGCACCACCCATGCCCATAACACAATGGGACTTTCTCTCCGACCTCGCCAAAACCTACGGCAAGAAGAGGCTTAGCTCGTTGCTCGCCTCCCTCCCCAAGCCGGCCCTCACCCTCCTGGACGCCTCGCTCTCGGGCCTCAAGAAGTTCCTGATAAGAAACCTCGACGCCGGACTCAACGGGGACATCAAAGCGGTCGAGTCCCGTCTCCAGCATGTGAACCCTCTCATCCACTCCTCCCCGCACGTCGCCTCCTTTTTTCTCGCCGGAAGTGACTTCCTCGACGGTCTCATCGCCTGCTATAAGATCATGAACCCGCCCCTACGCAAAGTCATCGTCACGACGACCTACCTTTGTCTGATGGGCCTGATTGAGGGGCAGCACCCAAAATTCTCACTGTTGACGGATCAGCTCTACTCGCTGAAGGTGGCGGCAGATGCTCACAAGGCCGGGCCGACGAGCGGGAACGATTCGCTTGTCGCGGAGTTGGTGACAGTCACCCCCCTTCTGCAGCAGGTCGAGCACAAGCTTGAGTCGTCGGGCACGACCACGTCGCGCGCGAAGAGCGTGTTGAAGGATCTGGCTTCCTTCCGCAAGGCGGGCGGGATGGCGAGGCCTAAGCGGCTCATCCGGCGCAAGGTCGACAAGGGGAAGGGGAGAATGGATCAGGCCATGGTGCAGGAGGATATCCACGTCCACCGCATGAGCCAGATCACGCAGGTCCAGGACCTGTTCCCCGATCTGGGGTCGGGTTTCGTCGCAAAGCTGCTAGACGAGTACAACGATGACCCCGAGCAGGTCATCGCCCACCTACTGGACGACTCTCTACCACCCCACCTCCAGTCCGCCGACCGCAGTGAACAACTGTAAGATCCCCCGCCTTCTTCATGCCCCTAAGATTAGCACATTACTAACCTGCACCACAGGTCGTCCCACCCACAACCACACTCCCGCCTTCCCCCGCGTCCCACCCCGCCCCAACTCCCGGTCCGGCACACCATCTACGACCAAGACGACATCGCCGACCTCGCCCTCGACACTTCGCGCCTGCACATCGGCAAGCGCCACGCGACCCGCACAGCCGACACCCTCCTCTCCGACGCCGCCGCCCGGCCGGCGAAGGCCTCGGTCCTCTCCGCCCTCGCGGCCTTCGACTCGGACGACGACGAGCGCGACGACACGTACGACGCCGCCGACGTGGGCGGCGCGGTGGTGCTCGACTCGGCCAACCCGGAGGACGTGCCCATCTCCGAGGGGGCCGAGGAGGCCCTGTACCGGGCTTACGTGGCGGACAGGGGGGTGTTTGGGCGGGAGGGGGCGACGAAGAGGGGCGAGGCGAGGAGGAGGTTGAAGGAGGAGACGGGGATGACGGACGAGGCCGTCGAGGGGTGGGGTGTCATGGTCGAGCGGGATGCGGGGATGAGGAGGAGGCTGGAGAGGAGGTTTGGGGAGTGGAGCGGGGCGCAGAGGGAGGTTGCGGGTACGGCTTGGAGGGCCGGGGAGGAGGATAGCGAGGAGGGAGAGGGTAGTGGCGCTGCGGCTGGACAGGGTAGAGGTGCTGCCGGGAGGGGGAGGGGGAGAGGAGGGAGAGGTGGTGGTGGTGGTAGAGGGAGGGGGAATGTGGCTGGTCCGACGGGAGACAAGGATACGGAGGCGGCGAGGAGGAGGAAGGAGGCTAGTAAAGGGTCGAGGGCAAATCATAGCAGGCGAGATCAGCGGGCGAGAAAGATGGCTCGCGGAGGGTTTCCGGGTTGATTTGTCTGGTCTGGTTGTTGCACAGGCTCGCCAGCCCTTCTATCTATTATGCAAGCGTCTGTCTCACCAGACTGTACTTGCTCAACACCGAAAGTTCTGGGCCTGTGTCGGAGTTCCATTCTTCCTCCTATAGCCCTAGACTCGGGTGGTCCTCCCCTAACAGTCTCCTCAAGTGGCCGGGGGTACTTCTCCGATAGAGCGTACCCTTGCGATCAGCGCTTAATAAGTCATTAGCCTTCTTTGTCTTGGGGTCAACCAGATACTGGTCTAATTGGCTGGCGTAGTTCGCCACACGCCGGTTCTGCTTGGACTCGGCATATCGGTCCGTCCACAGCTTGTGCTGCCGAACGAGCGGCGAGGGCATATCGTCAAACTTTGCGCGGTACGTCTTGTCGTCGATGTAGGTGCCCTTGAGGTGGCGCCTGCCCGAGGACGAGTTGAACTGGCGCCGCCCGTGGAGCACGCGCCAGTTGTCGAAGACGACGCACTCGCCGGGCTGGAGCCTGTACTCGACCATGTGTTCCGGCCGCTCGATCTCCACCTGGAACTGCTTGGCGGCGAGGTACCAGGGGCCCATGTCGCTGCCGTCGATGGGAAACGGGGCCTGGAAAGGCGGCGACCACCAGACGTTGTCGACGACGCTGTTCTGGGAGCCGGGCCTGGCCTGGACCACCGGCCGCTCGGCATAGTAGACGTTGCCGTTCTTGTTGTAGTGGTATGCGGTCGGGTGGCTCACCAGCGTCTGGAAGGTTGCCTCCCTCCTGACGCCGATCAGGGTGGCGGCGAAGACGCCGTCGGAGAAGAGCGACTCGCCGCCCTCGCACTCGTTGGCCAGACAGTGCAGCAGCTGGATGCGGGGCGGGTCCGGGTAGTACAGCAGGTCCTGGTGTAGGCCGAGAAACTGGTTCGTGTAGGCCACGTTCTCGGCCTGGGGCTTGGAGACGACGTCCCACGTGCGGCCGTAGAAGGTCTCCTGGAGGCTGCCGATCTGCTTGCCGATGCGCTCTACGGCCTGCTCGTCGCCCTGCGGCACGTCGTACACGAAGATGAGGCCCTTGGCGCTCAGCGCGGCCATGGCGCCCCAGAACTCGCTGCCGCCGGCCACCCAGTCCTTGTAGGAGACGCGGCACTGTTGTCGCTCCCGCTCGAACATCTTGCGGTCCCACAGGTCACGGCGGGGGAACTTGAAGTAGCCGTCTCCGACGCCGGGCGGGTAGACCGAGGTGTGGTCCCCGCCGCCGCTGACGGGGTCGTTCCCCCAGATCACGGTCAGGGAGCCGTCGTCGTGGACTTGCACGCTCTTCGCATAGGGGAGGAAGTCGAGCTCGGTTGTCGCGAAGCTCTTCTGCCCCGAGTGTGGGTCGACGCACTTCTCGCATTGGCATATGTCGCGGAGCCAGAGGTTTGGCCGTCTCCTGGTGACCTGTTTGGCGGACACCATGTTCTCGAGTCTTGTGTGCTCGTCCCTGCTGGCACCTGCGTTGTGCTTTCGCTCGTGTAATGAGACGGACTTGGTGAAACCGCGCCGTGGCTTAGCAGAGGTGGACTCTGAGTAAAGACGTCGAGGTACGAGGGATGTGGCCGCAGCAAGTGGTCGAATAGCCGAGGCGCAACACACGCGTCCGGCTCCAGAGCCGCTGGAAGCAAAAAGGCGGCCTCCCGCGCCATTGACGGGCAGAAGAAGAGACCGTGAGAGCATTTTCGCGGTCTGGAAGCGCGGTTCCGCCGTCAACTGGAGTAGCTAAGGCAACCTGCACTTGACGGAGGCTGCTGACTTGATATTGTCGAACGATGCCGAGCTCCTTGTCGGTAGAATTCAGGGTTGGCACTTGGCGTGCCAGATGGGGACCACTCAGATGCTAGCGGCTGCCAGGGACCCAGCGCAGGTACGTACCTAGAACCCCAGATCCGACCCTAGCCTGCTTTGTATTGTACTTACACTTCTTTCTTTCCTATTAAACTGTTGTAAAGCATGCCGAGTACTATTTTTCCAAGATACCATCATTTCGTTCATTACACAATCCGGGGAGGTCCGTCCAAGCGTAAGATAGGCCGATTAGCGTTAGATGGAACGGCACTCGTAGCCTCGTTGGTCATCGTTGGTGATAGTCTCGGGAACAGGCGGGCAGCTTATACATAACGTTACATGTGTGTATATATTTATACATATATAGAGGAGCTCATTGGCCAGTTCAATTTTCACAAGATCTCTATTCCGCAGCCGCAGCTGCTCCTTGATTTCACACACACCAAGGTCTTGTCTGACCGCCATTACCAGGACGAGATACAGTAGAGTGGCTAGGAACGCTGAACAGTCGACTGACGGAGCTGGGGGTCAAGTCACCGGGAGACAAGACTTAGTGAGTCTACTCAGTCTAGCGCCTTCGTTGACCGTATTATCTCGTCATCCCCTTTGGTTTGTCTCTTCACGGGAGAAGATAAGGTAAAATAATATTCTTATAATAGGATAAGCACTCATGCTTGAGCGGCTGCAGCCGGCAGCAAGGTTATCCCCGACCAGGGCTAACATTTAGTCTAAGCAAAAAGCAACGACCTGCCCAGCTCCGCTCTCATCTCTAACGCCGGGAAATGACAGAAGTCGAGTGTAGGGAAGACGGCGACTCATTCAGCTATCAGCTTGCTGACCCTTTGTCGACAGAGTGGCTAATCCACCTTCCGCCGCCTCTCTTTCTCCCTCTCCTTCTCCCTCGCGATGGAGCGGAAGAAGGCGCTCTGCGGGCCCTTCTTGCCCTTGATCGACTTGTTCGCGCTCCTGTTCTGCTCGACGTAGGACATGCCCTGCCCGCCGCTGAGGTCCTTCAGCGCGCCCGCCGTCCTCCGCACCGTCCGCGCCGCCTTGCGCATCGGCTTGCCGTCCGGACCGTAGAACATGTTCCCGTCCGCCGCCAGGCCCGCGCTCTCCTTCTCCTCCTCCTTCCACGTCGCCTTGCTCTCGGCGTCGGCCATGACCTTGAACAGCAGCTCGCGCCTGGATTCCGGGGTGGTAAAGGCCAGGTCGGGCATGTTCTCCATGTCCTTCAGCTGCGTGATCACCTTGAAGGCGTAGCCCTGGTCGACGAGGAAGGCTTGCCGCTTGGACGAGAAGATCATCTCTCTCGTGTCCTTGGACACGAGCGAGTAGAAGAAGGCGTTGAAGCCTTCGTCGTTCCGCCGTTTCGCCCGTAGGATGCGGCCGAGGCGCTGGGCTTCTTGACGGCGGGAGCCGAACTGTGCTGAGATCTGGATAAGGCAGGTTGCTTCGGGGAGGTCAAGCGATGTATCGCCGATCTTGGAGAGGAAGAGAGTACTGCAGTTCGGCGAGTGCTGAAAGTAATCCAAGATCTCCTGACGCTCGCTATTGCTAGTACCGCCGTAGAGAAAGGGTTTCATTAGCTTCTTTGCGTAGGTTTCGAGGGCATATACGTTGTCTGAGAAGACAATGATCTTATCGCCGCGGTTTTCGTGGTACTTGATCAGATATTGGCAAGCCTGGAACTTCCACGGGTTCATAACGCAGAATAATAACTGCTCCCGTATGCTTGCCCCTAGGTATTGCTCGTAGAACTCGGTTGGCATGGGACACCAGACCTCGGCGCATTGGACCTTGGCGATGTGACCCTGTTGCGAGAGCTCCATCCAATTAGCCTCGTATAGTTTTGGCCCGATCAAAAAGTTCAGGTTTTCGATCTTGTCGTCTTCTCGGAGAAGCGTTGCAGTAAGGCCTAGCTTTGAATGAGCCTTGATAGAACCAATCACCCTCCGGAACATCTGCGCAGGGACGACGTGTACTTCGTCCAAAAGCATGAGGCCCCATTCCCGACCCTGGAGAAACTTCATCATCTTGGCCGAATCGTGGGCGCGCTCCCGCGTATTTGTCACCATTGAATAGGTTGTGATAATGATTCCTGTATTTCCGCTGAAGACTGACTTGTTGTCTGAAGAGAAGATGGCAATATGGTCCGGATTGATGTTGGACCATTTGATGAACTCGTTTCTCCACTGGATCACCGACATGTTGCTGGTGGCCAGGACAACGACACCCTTCTTGATGGTGCAGGCTGCCGTGACGCCAACCAGAGTCTTGCCGGCTCCGCAGGGCAGGACGATGATCCCGCTCTTCACGCGGCCGTTGCCAAACATCTTGCTGAGACTCTTTTCCTGGTAGGGCCGGATCTGAGTTCCCGGTCGTAGGTCGATTTCAAGATTGGCGTTGACGTGGTCGTTCCGGAAATCGTACTCCTCAAGGGCAGGGTAGTGTAGATTTAGACACCGCTCCGCAACCTTGCTGACCTTGTCGTCCTGGATCTGGAATGCATGGATGACTTCCTGCCCGTCATCGTCCCCATCATCTCCAGCCTCGCCCAATGTACGGTATATTTCCTCCGCACTGGCATCTTGTCCTGTCTGGTCCGGTTTCGGGCCGCCGTTGTCTAGCCCTGCGGCCTCGCGCACACCGGCAGCCTCTTTCGTTCCGGCGATGGCGAGCCCGGTCATGGTTGAAGCGGTTGTGGTGGTGATTTCTTGGGCGCGTTGAACTCGGCACGGGGCTATTTCGGGATCCTTCAGCAGCATCTGCAGCACCTCTAAATCTGCCGTCTCGAGGAAGTACTTGTTGTCCCTCAACACCATCTTGACCTTGCCGTAGCTCCTGCCACAGTGCATAATGTACTCGGCGACATTAGGCGGCATCTGGGTCTTGATGAATCGATCGAGGGTACTCACGATGTCCTCCGGGGTCAGGCCGAGCGCGACGGCCGCATCAAGACTATGGGTCGTGAGCCGGTACTCGTGCATGAAGGCTGGACGGGACACTGTTTCGGCGACCGTAACGAGGAAGTCCTGCACGTGAGGCGCCAGCGGGTGGAAGTTCTCGAGGATAAGACCCCCCGAACCATCGATCCACAGCGGCCGGTTCTGGTGGTCGGGCCTGAGCGCGAGGGCCGTGAAGTCTCGCTTCTGTTCGGGCTGGAAGAGACCCGAGGCTGTGTCCAAGATGCCGGGCGGGAGTGGGTATGGGAAGGCGCTGATGTCGAATTTCTGAGTGTTCTCCTCGATGGCCCTGCTGAATTCGTTCGGCGGTTCGCTCAGCTCGTACGAGTTGTCGCTGCCATAGCCGCGCTGTGTCGCTAGCCCCGGAGTGGAGGCCCTAGAGGCCATGTGTGCCTTGGTGGCATTCTCGACCGACGGAGCTGCCTTTCGTTTGGAAGACATGGCGAGTGTGCGAGGTTAGATGATGCGCTCGCCAACAAGATGGGAGGAGTTGAGGGTGGGCAATGTTTTGGAGAACCTACGCCACTGCAGCCTGCAGGTGTCCACAATACCGAGCCCCCGCTGTCTCCATAATACCTTATTAAGTGGGTAAGTCGCACTAGGTATAAGCCCCCACCTACTTTCGCACCTGGAAAACCTTCCTGAATCACATGACTGATCACACTAGATGGGGCCGTCCTTTCCATTGTTCCGACTCGGCTCCGTATTTGACTGGACGGTAGAAGGCAACGAGGGACATTCAGGACAAGAATGCAAATACTTTCGGATATCTGTAGTCGCCGTGACGGGACAAACGCATGAGCAAGGGTTATAATGCCATCTACGTAAATTCTGTTTGGAATACATGAGACAATGACCAGAAGCATCGTCCAGCGTCCTCGATATGCTCCGCCCAAGGAACCTCATCCTCCTCTTGTGCGTCGCGGCCCTGAACAGACGGGCTATGTAAACGTGGCAGTGTGTGGGTTGGAGGCGAACTCGAAATAGCGCGCATCCGAGATTGTCCCTGCCACATCTCTTGCTCCTTGTGGCGGACATCGGTTGTGCGATCTGTAGCTGGCTGTGTTGTCGCCGGTGCCTCTGCTTCGACAATGGATGGAGCGATGGCTTTGGCGACGTAGTAGCCTGGCAGGTTCGCGGGCCACATCACGAAGATGGTCTCGAGGAGGTCGATGCATTTCTTTACGGAGTCGGTCTGCGTCTCGTCAGTGTCATTCAGTAACGGTCAACTTGAGGCTACTTACGCAGTATAAGGCAACCAGACGTCTGGACAAGCCACGCTTGCGGTCCCGCATGACGTAGAAGAAGTTCTTTTGAGCGACCGTAGGCTCGATCTCCTGAGCGAAGAGGGCGACCACAAACCCGCTGGTAGTCGAGAGGAGGAGATTCTTGATAGCCACAAGGAAACCGATGTTGAACGGGTTTGTCTTCCGCAATAAAGAGTTGCCGCTGAAGATGTTGGTGACCAACTGACAACAACGGACTGTCCAGATAGGAGAGTTCCCGGGATCGAATTCTAGCTGGCCGAAGAGAGAGCCCTAAGCTGCATCGCGCATCCTGCTGAAGAAAGGGGTGCAGATGCGACCCTGGGGCATGTCGAGAGGGGATTACGGAGCTGCGAACCAGTCCACCATGCTGCTGGCAGCAGAGCAGTCATTGGGGTCTACCTTCGCAGGTCACAAATAGAGGAAGAACCCGGAACACGGAATAAGAGGGAAACCAGCAGGCCCCGTGCCCAATAGGACTAATCTGGAAGTTGGGACGAGAGGTTGCCACCCAAGTGCCTGGCCTCGTCTGGTCAGAGTCTGAAGTCCGATAATAGAATTCTGACATTCCCCACGTTGTCTGCAGATACAGTGACGAGCAATGCAATGTGATCGCACGCAGAAGATAACGGTCACTGCATCGGAGCATACTTCCCCGGTATCACAAGTCTGGGTGTTCAACCTTCGACTGTGTCAAGCCATAGGCTGCACCTTCCAGATAGAGTGTGTCGAGGAGCTCTTCCGCGTGCTCGCGGCTCATAACCAGCTTCAACCAATGCTGGTCACTAGAGCCCTCGTCAAAGATCCATGTATTCGATCCGTTGGCGTGGACCTGGTTGTATCCGTACTCGTTGGCATACTCGAAGATATCGTCCAGGCCGTGCATGGCGTACAACAAGGTCAGTGGGTCCCAGGAGAAACGCGGAACGTTATACGTGTACCAGAGGTATGCAGACCTAACGGGATCGGATGACGGTCCGTCGCTCATGAGACGGCCCCCAGAGGAGACGTTCAAGCCCATGCTGTAGCCAGAGAAGGTGATGCGTCCGGGCCAGGTGTTAACCACGTGCTGCGTGCGTTGCGGATTGTCACCAAAGAAATTGAACTCGTAGCCGGACGGATAATCTCCGCCCATGACGACGAGCTCGGCCACCTTGGCCGCGACGAGCTCATAGCCGGTCAGATCGGAGTAGTCATCGGCAGTAGAGTTGAGGAGGCCAGAGAGCTAGACTAGTTCAGCAATTGAGATGGTACCTGTGCGCTTCCCCCAACGCCGAGCAATGCTCACATTTTCAAAGAAGCCAATGGAAGCTATCGTGATGCTGCCATCTTGCGCCTCGGACAGACACTTGCGGTAGAGGCGGATTGGGTCCCGGGCATCCTCAGCACGACCCCATGGCAGGCTGCCCCCAGGGTAGTGGTATGCGACCTTGCTGGCAAATTCGCCGAGGCTGTACGACCAAGCGTCAAAGAAAGTGACGTTATTTAGCGGCCGTCTCGCGCCGATGGGCACATCGCCACGGCCGTAGTGACGGAGGATGGCCGACGCGGCAAGAACCGAGTACGAGGATGGGTGGTTTACATTGACCGCTAGCAGGTTGACAGTCGGAGAAGTTGCTGCCAGGAGCAGGGCACCAGCATCACTAGCGATATTGTCAGCGTTTGGGGGTCCTGGCTGTGTCTTATCGCTCAGACATGAGGCATACTCGACGTCGCTGAACAGGTCCGTGTCGATGATCAGGTTCTTGCCGCGCACCGACAAGGGTAAGTACCTGCCGGGCAGAAGACTTGTACCCACAATCAACTGGGACAGGATCGCGAGGAGGCGCATCGAAGTGCCGGGTACTGGGGTATAGAACAAGTGGAAGGATGAGACGCAGTCAATCACGGTGTTGCTCGTAGTCAGTCAGATGTTGGCCTGGGCATGCAACTATCGAAGCCAAGTATTCCAGAGTGCATCCATGCATAAACAAAGGTATCAAAGATACACCATCGCCTTTGGGCCATAACAATCCACATCAGGTTGCAGCCATTGGATCTGAGTCTGGGCTGTCCCTGATATTGGATCAAAGTCTGGTCAAGGTACGTACAAAGAGATGTCCCCACAATCGAGAAACTTAGGAAAGAGCAAACTTGAAGACCATGTTACATGTACAACTAGTCCTCGATTTTGCGGTCACAACGGGCTCGCCGACTTCCCAAAGCCAGTGTCTTCCCTTCAAGGGTAGACGGCAGGCAAAGCGGGATATACTCGGCGCCCGAACCGAGCATGAGAAGCCCAAACATTGGTGCTGAGTGCATTATTTCGGTGATATCATGCACCGTTGGAAGCTGAAAGCTGGAGAATGCTGCACCCATCGCTCAACCCGGCCTAGAAGGGCAATAGTGGTCGATCAGGACCGTTGAAGACGCTCTCGCATTGGTTACCAGGCGATTGGCACAAGCTGAAGCAGGGATGTTGCTACAGTTGCAGCAGGACCACGCTTACCTCCAAGCATCACCTATCTTCAAGTCGAAGTTGAGTGAAAAGTGTTGCTTGTGCATATCCTGCTGGGCTGGAGCTTTCAGTATAAAATGGTTGCAATCGTCGAGTCTCGGGTCCCTTTTGGCAATCCGCTAGACCAAGTCAACCGAAACGCTACCCACTGGCCTCCAAACCACAACCATTGACTGTCGCCCAGCATGCGCTTCACACTCATCAAGTTACTCGCCGTTGTTGGCCTGGCCAGTAGTAGCCTTGTGAAACTGGAAAAACGAGCTTGCCAGGCGAACAACTGCATCAGGGCTGTTACCGGCACGGCCAGTCCCCCTCCTTTCGCCTCACGCCGGGCGGACTGCTCCAGCTTCATGTTGCGGACGGTAACCCCGGCTGTCGTGTAAGTTAGTCTTCGACGTCGGCAGACACTCGTAGTTGAGAACCCACTGCTGACTCTATGGGCGGCTTCCGGCAGGACATCTTATACCACCACAACCGCAGTTACCCCAGAAACATCCACCAGTGTCTACACGACAACCATCGTTGTTGAGACTACCCTAACGTCGACTGTGAGCCTGATCGTTAAGCGCGGAGCCACTCTTCCAGACGATTCCTGCCGCAACCCCGAGGTCGCAGGCGTCCTCAGACGCCAGGTCACCCACACGCCCACCGCCGTGCCCGCCTACGCCTCCCCTTGCGCCGGGACGGCCGAGTACTCCTCAGCCTGCAGCTGCTGGGGCATCACGGCCACCACGACGACCCTTGTTGCGTCGACCATCACCTCGACTTCAACATCGTCCACCACCTCAACGACGATCTCCCTGTCCAGCACCACCGGCACTTTAACTTCCACCGCGCTTGCCACGACAACAACCACATCCTCCAGTATCCCGACTTGTGCGCCGAGGGGGACTTGTGGTACCTTGGGACAGCCTTGCGCCGGGGGCAGTTGCTACTGCGACCCGGGTGTTGATGGCGGCGCTTACTGTGACTCGTACGACGTTTCTTGCGCGGATTATCTGACTTTACCGCCCTGCAGTTCCAACGCCGACTGCGGCGCGCAGGAGCGCTGTATCACGCCAAACTTCTGCTGTGCGAGCAACCCACCGCGGTGCCTGAGGGTGTATCGGCCCGGTCCTGGCGGGACGTGTGCTGGTGCTTTCTAAGGGCAGGTGTATTGAAGAGGGAGCATAATTGGAGACACAAGTGTTCCATTGTGAACACAAGAATTTAGCACCTCCTCAGGTTTGGTTGTGAGGGCCGCGGGTCTGCAGGACGAACACAGCCATCTCTTCAAGCAAATGTAGGCCGCACGAAATATAATCATGTACCGCTCGACCGCTACCTTCATTCTGATATCGTTAGCTTGTGTACACTCTCAAATAGGATCTTCCTAGACGATATCTGTCCTTAGTCCTTACGTGAAGTTCCCCAATCACTCCGACTCGGCCGATCCTAAACTCAGGTAGACACTACATAGCTCAGATCCCTTCCCCATACCCTCTTGATGCCGAGTATCCGCAAGACTCGGTAGTCAACACAGATACGGAGAGATCTGAGCTGTCTCTCCGCTCAAGCACATTACCCGGTTGCCCTCTTGGCAGGAACCGAAGCGGTAGATGATTGCCCTGCACATAAAAAAAAAAGACATTCCGGCTGCTACCAAGCCCGAAGATGTGGATTCACCCGAGTGGCCGGTTCAGCGTCTTCAGATATACCACATAATACCTGCTATGCAAGCTTGTCGTCATTCCCTTGTCCGTTAGATTGCCGGACAAAGCTGCACCCATGAACCGTTAATATACATACAATCAAAATTCGAGGGGAAAACTCACAGTTCAGCTCTATATCTGGGTATCGCGAGTGCAGATCTCTGTGGATTCGCAACGGTATATATCCACGATGGCCCGCCCCCCCTGTGCCCACGCATCTCCTCGTCTGCAAAGGCTCTGTCTTCCATCCCCTAAATAACCGTTTTGCGTTCCCTGACACCATTCACCTCGACCGATGATGCTCTCCCCAACCCCCCTCCTCCTCCTCTCCCTCCTGGGCAGCCTCGCCGCGGCCCAGAACATAACCGGCGCCCAGGTGGTCTCCAACAACCCGGCCGGGGCCTCCTACCGAGCCGCCCTGACCGGGAAAGTCAGCGGGTCCCTGAACGCGACCTCGAACGGGGCGGGCAAGCCCGTCAGCTTCACCCTCGAACTGATGGGGTTGCCCGTCGGGACGGGACCGTTTAGTACGTGACCCCACAAAGCGGGAACACGGACAGATTTGAGAAATGGGATGGGACAATTTGGCTGACAGGGGAAACGTCAGAGTTCCACATCCACGAGAAGCCCGTCCCCACGGACGGGAACTGCACGGGAACCGGGGCGCATCTGGACCCGTACCTCCGGACCCAGGTCCCCGCGTGCGACAGCGCTAAACCCGCTACCTGCGAGGTGGGGGATCTGAGCGGGAAGTACGGCGCTGTGGGGAGCAACAGTAGCTCTGTCGTGAAGATGTGAGTAGATAGATACCTCTAAAAACTCCCGCGCGGAAGAGGCAAAAACACACGTGGAGGGGAAGGGAGAAAAAGAGAAGGGTGAAATTTCGCTGACAACGGAGAGTAGCTTCAATGACCCTTACGTCGCGCTCAACCCTGCCGATAAGCAGTTCTTCGGTAACTTGAGCTTCGTCGTCCACGACGCTAGCTCCGCTCGGATTGCGTGCGCCAACTTCACCATGGTCGCGGCCGCTGGGGATGGGGATGCTTGCGATGAGTGAGAGAGAGAGTGTGTGTGTGGAGAGGGCGAGGTCATCCCGAAGAAGAGTGGTTGCGACAAGGGTGCTTGAGTAGGCTTGCTGAGGTTAACTTCATGTATATAGATGTCTTTTGCGTACATACCTGACAAGAAAAAAAGAGCGATGCCGATTACTCCCAACCATCTATATGCAAGAATCTATATGCTTTCCGTTCCCCATATTGCACAGTACATACACAGATGTCTACACCACAGTAAACACATATCATTACAACTCTAAAAATCTCCCGTCTGTACCGCCCCGCTCTCATCGTCCCCGGCAAGATCGCTGTCCTCGCTCTCCCTCCCAATCAGCTCGGAAAAGCCGGGCCTGAAAGGCCACTCCATCCACGCCTCCAGGATCTCGGCAAACTGCCTCTCGTTCAGGCTCCGCGCGTCCCACTCCGCATAGCCGGGCGGCAGCATATCCCCGCCCAGGCTCGGGCAGTTGGGCAGCACCCCCTCCTTCGCGCCGGGGTAGATGCTCTCCAGCACTTTCCCCAGGGGGTCGATGCTGCTCCGCATCAGGCTGCTCAGTATGACGGCGAACATGTCGCCCGCCCGGTTGGTCCCCGGCCCCATCTCGCGGAGTAGCGGGTGGGTCGCCTTGGGCTGGATGTCGAGCAGCGCGCAGGGGACGTTGGGGAAGAACTCGGTGTCCCGTATGACGAGGGGCTCGACGGGCCGGCGGTCCCAGGTCAGTACCGGGGGTTCCTGGCGGAAGACGTGGAGGTTGTCGCGGGTGAGCATGAATTCGATGCGGAGGTACTTGTCCAGACGCTTGATCTTCTCTGCCCAGTCGGCCGGGGTTGCGGAGGTGTCGGAGAGCATCTCGTGGATGGCTCTGTGGCGCTTCAGCTCCCAGTTGACCTTGTAGCGGAGGTCTGTGAGGCGGCGGTGTTTCTGCTGGTCCGCCTTGGAGAGACGGCCGGACTCAAAGTCGGCTTCGAGCTGTTCGAGCTCGGCGCGGTAGGGGCGGTCGAAGTAGGCCGGTTGCGACCCGGCTCTGACGGCTGCCTGCCTGCTCTTGCCGAGCGCGGTGAACTCCCGGACGAGGCTCGTCTCGCGGCCCGGCGGGATGACGGTGCCGCTCGCCTTCATCCTCGCGAGCACGGCCCGGATGCTCTCGAGGTCGATGACGTGGTCGCGGGCGAAGCGGCCTGGCGCCCCGTCCTGGCCCTTGGCGTGGTCGGCGCCGGCCAGCTCGGCAACGTACTCGGTGTTCATCTCTGCGTCGATGGAGAGGCGCTTGCGCCGCTGGATGGTGCGCGGCATCACGGCGGACTTCTCTTCCTCGCGGACCCAGATGAGCATGCGCACCAGGCCGTACTTCTGGAAGAGGGTGCCGGAGCGGATCGAGTTGATGAACTGGTAGAGGAGGAGCTGGGTGACGTTGGCGAACGACTCGTACTTGCGCTTCGGGAAGAAGGACAGGTTAGCCGTTACGAGGAGGGTGTCGTTGCGCTGGGGTGTTTTGGTACGGGGGTCGCGCTCGATCTGGTGCGGGAGGTATTCCTTCGTCAAGACCTCGTTGAGCTCGCTCCAGACAATGCCCGACTTGCGGACGAGGGTCACGTTCGGGCGCGAGGCAAGGGGCTCGAGGAACGGAGCATAGAGGTCCTCGTCGGGTTCGAGAAGGATGTGCGACCGCGGCTGGAGCACGTCATGGAGCTTGCGACTCCAGAGCCCCGCGCCGGGGAAGAGGTCGACGATGTCGCAGCCCGCATGGCGGTCGAGGGTCGGTCTTATGTAGTTGATGACATCGTCGCAGAGCTTCTCGTCGGCGATGTTCACGCGGTGCTTGTCGCCCTTGACCTTCTTCTTGTCCTTGGAGAGCGGCTTGCGCCCATAGTACCAGAGATTCGTGGCCGCGAGCCGCTCGGCAGTGGGCGTCTCTGTCTGGAGAATCGTCTCTCGGGCAACCGAAACGCGCCTCCGCTGCTGAGCTACGAAGCCTGCTATGGGCTTTGACACGGAAGCATTTCGTACACATACGCGCGCAACAAACATGTGCGTCGAGGTGCAACACTGGGTGCATTTATTCGACTGTTGGTGTTCGGCTTAGCCGTCAAAGTTACCTTGTTCACATCCTCGCACAATATTATGCCGTCGCTTACCGCTTGGACAAAGTGGACCGCGACGCAGCAGCGATCGTCTCGGCGACCCTTGCTTGGGGCTAAAAAAGCGGTGCAAATGCAGGAGGCTGACCAAAAACGGCGGAGTCACCCTTGCAGCGTCCGCATGCTAGAGGTATCATATCATGTGGACGCGATCCCGAATAGGTACCTCGGAAGCAACACCGTGAATCTATTACAGGTATGTACCTACCTACGTAAATAAGGTATGAACCACACATCACCCCATCGGGTCCTCCGTCGGTCTTCACGCCTGGACCTCGACGCGCCTCTGCTTCCTACACTTGACAGTCGCATCCGTCTCCAGGACAGCAACGCTCAACTGCGGCAGACTAAAATGGAACGAGCCATCGGCACCAGCAGTCACGGTCGACGTCGTCTCCTTGACCACGTTGACGTGCGTGAACGGGTCGTTGTACCCGTACGGGTTCTCGGGTCCAGTCAAGACAGTCAGCGTCGCCGTGGCGCCCTTGGAGGAGCCCTCGAACCTGAGAGACACAGGCACATCTGCTGTTGAGTTGTACACGGCGGCTTTCAAGATGCCTGTGCCCTTGGAGCTGGTGCCGGCGACGTGGTACAGAGGTCCGAATTCGGCGTCGCTGGTCACGGGCAGGGTCTTGCTTATCACATGGTTGCCGAAGAGCTGGAGTGAGAGGAGATGTGTGAGCGGAATGTTCTCCGTCGGGGAGATGTCGGTGTGGGGAGCTTACTCGCAACGTGTACCAGCTCGTCGACCGGGTTGTCAAGGCCGGGTCAGCGGCGAACTGCAAGAGGGTAACGGACCACTGCCATCTGTTCATGTTTCGGAGACTTGGTGCCTGCAATGGTTTGTTATACGAGGGCTCGGGATGGACCATGGCGCCATAAGACTCACATATGTGGTGCCAATGATCCTATCCCCATTTCTCTCGGCACCGAGCAGGAAGATGGCCTCGCCGACAGCACCACCCCACCAGGGAAACGGCATCAGGTCGCCGTTCCAACCAATGCCCCCATTCGGATGGACAGCAGCATACTCCCCGATAAGCGTCTTGTTCCCCGCCGTCAACTGATCAAACATGCCAAACGCATTCACAAACGTATCCGGCTCAACATACGAGTGATAATCACCCGCCGCCGGCTCGGGGATCGTGATGTTGTCGAATACGGAAGACGACGAGATGACCTGAATATCCGGGTACTTGGCCGTGATGGCGTCGATGAACATGGGGAGCCGGTATTGCTTGTACGCGTCGTAGGCGGCGGGCGCACCGGCGAGCCAGTCCTCGTTGCCGATCTCCACGTATTTGACGATCCAAGGTTCGGGGTGGCCGACGGAGGCGCGAACTGCGCCCCATTTGGTGGTGGCCGCGTCGCCGGTGAGGAACTCGATCTCGTCGAGGGCGAACTGGACCCATTGCTCAAGTTCGGCTTGGGGGGTGAAGCTGCCGTCCAACGAGAGGCCGTCCCAGACTGCGACGACTGGTAGGAGTTAGCGTGACGTTCTGGGTTTGATGGTATAGAAGGAGCTCACTTGGCTCGAGACCCAGATCCTCGCACCACTCCATGTACTCCACCAGGCCGAGGCCGTACGTGATCTGGTAGCCCCACACGTTTGCCATCCCCGGCCGGTCCTTCAGGGGCCCAATGGTCTCGTTCCATTTCCACCAGCTGGTCTGTGTATTGCCCTCGAGCATGTTGCCGCCGGGCAGACGAAGAAACTTTGGGTTGAGCTCGGCGAATGCCTCCATGATATCGGGTCTCAGGCCGTAGGGGCGGTTCTTGTAAGTCGGAGGGAAGAGGCTGATAAAGTTGAAGTCCAGTGACCCATCTTTAACACCCTGCGGTCCCTCCAGTCAGCCCATTTCGCGCTTGAATATGAAGCATCACTCACAGTCGGATCAAACGTGATGGCAAAAGTGTTGTTGCTATTCGGTGCCGCCTTGGAGGGTACCAACGTAAAGTTATGCTGCGTCCACTCGCCCGCCACGCTCTGCGAGACGACATCGACGCTCCCAAACACGTCGCCCGTCAGGTTCGACTGCAGTGACGCCGTGAAGGAGCCTTCATACACGCCCTTGACGTAGAAGGACCCCGAGTACGTCTGCATCTTAACGTCCATTCCCCAATACCCAGTGTTTGCGAATCCAATCTTACCAGACGACGCTGTCGCGGCTACGTTCATCGAATATGGCAAAGCCCAGGACAGTGGCGTGGCGAGTCTTTGCAGGGAAAGGGAGGCGCCGTTGACAGGTATCCATCCGGCCAGGTTGGATGGGTACATGTCGCTGCCTTGGAACGCGCGGTTGTAGATCAGCTCCGCGTATATCCCGCCATCGCCGCTATTGCTGATGTCCTGTTATCCGTGGTGAGTATTCTGGACGTGGCCACGGTGCGAGAGTGACTTACCTCATGCATGAGTCCGTACATCAACGGGGATGAGTTGTTGCCGCCGGTGGCCTGCACAACCAGATTGGCAGCATTGCAAGACGATGCGAACGCCAATGCGGCCGTTGCGGCAGCGGTCAGTGGCCTCATGATGGACTATAACACGGACGCTTGGATGGCCCGGCTTGGATCGTGAATCATATCGTGACCGCGTCTGGAGGACATCGACTGTCGCGGTTCGTCTTATATGTCGTCTACCCTCCGCCCTTCCTCAAGAACAACCCCCCTCAATCATGCAATGCATTGCTACATCAACCACTCCTCTATTCTCTGGTCAACCCGAAAATGAGAGCAATGGCACCGAAGAGGGTAGCATTAGATATGAGGCGCACGCTTTCTTCTCGCTCACCCGGCAAGATACAGGTCCAATCAGTAATAGCGAACGGCGTCGAGTGCGTCACCTCCTCAACCTTACCGAGGAGTCGGCATGGTGAGTGTAACACGGCCTGACTCGTCTCGGTTGCTAATTGGGACGCATCAGCCGGCTATGCATGCTGGAGTTTACCGTGCCATCGCGCCGGCATCGATGCATCGTTCTCCAACTTGCCTCCGCATCTTCCCTGTCTTCCCCGCAAGGCAACAGTCCATCACAGATTCTCCGCTGGGGATCTCGCGGGTGTTCCATGCTTATCACAGTCACGGCAGCGTTCCTGAAGCCGCTCCCGATGCGCACTAGCCGACGCGTACTCGCGCCTGCGTGCTCATCAGGTCCGAAGTAGGGGGTAACGGCACATGCCCTTCCACGCCGGCTAAATCCACCAATGGAACTGGCGCGCTTACAACACCTTCGCCCTTCACATTGGCCGGAGCTCTAGACAGTGACCCGGGGTCGGTTGCAGACACTCGTCAGCCTCAAGTCTCGTAGCGACTGTTCGCGCTGGCTGCGAGGCTGGACTGGAACTTATTCTATTCCTAATGCTAACTATCGTCGGCCGGGTGTACTGCCACAAACAACATATCTGAACACTACTATACCTTAAAACCGCATCTCTTAAATCGATCTAGCCATCCCAAACCCAACCTCAACTCTGGCGTCGATCCCAACACCAACCCCGTCCAACGCCTGGAAAGTATCCATCCTCAACGGACTCCTCTTGCTCGAGTAACCGCTCGAAAACCCAGACATAGCTTGGTCCGAGTAGTGGCTTGAATACCCCGACATAACCTGGCTGGAGTAATGGCTCGTATAGTCAGATTCCGGAGTCAAAGGCCACTCAGCCGCACTCTCCTTCTCCCTCTGCGGCGACAGCCAAGTCCGCTCCATCCGCCAGTCCGGCGAAGGCGGCACCTTCCCTTTCCCCGACCTCAACGGCACCACCCCATCACTTCCCACGTCCGAGTAAGGCGATAGCGGTGAGACCGGGTCCTTCCCCTTCTCTCCCCCGCGCCGTGACTTGACATTGCCAATTGGACTCTGGACACTCCCCTCAGAACCCCCAACACTCATCCCTCCCCAAACCGTCCTCTCCGACCCAGCCGACCCGGGCGGCGCCTCCCCCGGCGCCGGCACACCCCTAGCGGAAGACTGCGGCGGTGCAGGAAACAGCCCGGGACTCAGCACCACCACCCCGCCGCCTCCCCCGATCCCCCCTTCCCTGGCAGCAGCCGCCGCCCCCTCCACCGCCGCCACCATCCGCGCCAACCTCCTAAACACCCTCTCGAGCCTAAACCTCGCCCCAAAAACCGGACTCAGCAGCGCCCCCACCGGACCACCAGCACCACCAACCCCCTCCTCCGCCGCCTCGAGGTGCAGCCGTATCACGGCCCCCGGATCCGCGCATCCCAAGAGGGAAGTCCACCTCCTCCACAGGCGGCAGCGGTTCGCGGATAAGGTGCGCAGGAGGTGGGACTGCGGCAGGAAGTAGCGGAACTGGGACGGGGATAGGAGGTGGAAGAGGAGGTTGCGCACGGCGTAGGCTAGGAAGGGGTAGGAGGATGTTATGAGGGCGCGCTGGTCGTGGACGTTTTGCCTCTGTTGGGTTGTGGTGGGGATGATGTCTGCCGCCGGACTGAGGGGTGACAGCGGGGAACGGGGGTGGGAGGAGGAGGATGAGGAGGCTAGGGGTTCGAAGTCGCGCATGTTGAGGTAGGTGAGGCAGGCGTTTAGGAGGGCGTAGTGCGCCATGTCGATAAGGTCGGAGGGCGGGAGAGGTGACGGGGATGGGGAGAGACACGCGAAGCCACGGCCAGAGAGGAAGAAAGTCCTGACCGAGTCGTGGGTTGCCTGCACGCGCTGCAGGCCCAGAGACTCGTTGACGACGCCGTCGCGGTGGCGGTGGCGGTGGTGGTGGTGGTGGTGGTGGTGGTGGTGGTGGTGGTGGAGGTGCTCTGAGGAGGAGCGCAGCTCGAGGAGGCCGATGGACCGCGCCCGAATCCAGCGGTTGAACTGGTGCGGGTTGTCGGTCGTCACCTCGGAGTTGCGGATCTTGCGTAGCTCGCGCATGGAGGACGGGGCATCCTGCTCGAGGGCCATGTAAGGCCTGAATGTGGAGGGGTCCCAGGTCTTGGTCAGTCGGACGGCGACGAGGAGGTCGTTGAGGCGCAGCGGTTCGGCGGCCAGGATGACCCACTGGAAGAGGACGAGGGCTTCGCGCTTCTCGCGGTCGTTGAGCGTGCTGAGCATCCACTCGTACAGGCCGTGCAGGTCGCCCGGCATCTCTTCGAGGGTGTCCTCGATCATGTCCTGCGACGCGCCCTCGCCGATGGCGGCGTTGAGGATGTTGACTACTATCTCGGCCCAGAGGAAGACCCCGGCCGCCTTCTGGCCGATGCGCACGACGGTGAGGTTGCGCTCCTCCCACTCGGCGATGAGGGTGATGTTGATGTAGCGCAGAATGTCGTCGGCGTTGCGGTGCTGGGTGAAGACCTCGATGGCGTTTTCTTCTTGGACAGCATTGAGCGGGTTGCCGCTGGCAACGCAGATACTGAAGTCGGAGTTTCGCGCGAGCTGAGAGAGGTGAGAGAGGAGGTCGCGGAGGTAGGAGGACCCGCAGCAGTCGGAGACGTCGATGAAGATGAAGGTACGGCGGGACGGGGTCTCGATAGAGGAGTCGATGTAGTCGTCTACGAAGAAGGAGACGACTGAGGCGTCGTCTAATGGCCGTGAGCAGGTGTCGCATTGCTTCTCGTACAGAGACACGAGTGCCTTCCGCAGATGCGGATCTTGGAGGAACAGTTGCGTCAGCAAGCTGCGGTATACGCTGCTAGGACCTGTCCCGACGTGCTGGACACATGACCCCGGGAAGAATATCTCGTTGGTGTGGAGCCCGCCGGCCCTGGCCCAGATGATGCTTCCACCGGCTGGCGTCCATTGTTTCTCTATCCTGTTTCGCAGAGCTCGGAGCAGTACCGACTTCCCGGACCCGGACTGCCCTTTGATCCAGAGGACCTTGTTTTTGTTCCGGTCAGTCCTGTGGTACCACGCTTGGAACTCTGGCAGATCGTAGAGCCAAAGGCAGGTTCCGGGGTAGGTGATGGAGGCATGTGGCTCATAAAGGGGGACCTGCTTTCGCGCTAGAGCTGCCAGGCACTCCAGCTCCCTCGGTGTGATTGTGTGTCGGTGATTTGACTCGACGCGGACGTATCTGGCGAGAGCGTTTGCCAGTGATCGGTAGCCACTATCGTCCGCAGAGCTGAACTTGCACATATCCAGATGACTCGCTGCTATCGTCTCCGCCGACTCTCTGGGATTCCCGATGAAGCTGGACTGACGCCTTACGGCGGCCTCGGCCCTTATCTCAAGGAATTCAACGGCGCTGACCATAGTCTCTTGATACGTCTTAACCTTGAAGTTGTAGTCGTCCCACATCCTTGCAAAGGCCTGTCGTCCGAGCTCGAGTTCGAGGCTGGCAGAGCCACAGAGATCCCATAAGACCGGGTCCCGGGAATCGACGCCGAGCGTCATGCTCGCCATGCTCCTGATGGCATCGCCCAGTCTCGCATGCTCGCTCCCGCGATGTGGACATCCGAGGAAGATTATGGCCGACGTCGATAGTAGGATCGCCCTAACCGGGCCGTCGCCTTGCTCTTCGGCGAGGCGCAACACCTATGCTGGTCAGCACGCCACGTCCCGTGAATTTCCGTGGGTGTGCTTACCTCTTTTACAAGAATGCCTCCGGTAGAGTGTGCGATGAAGATAATCGGCCGGTCAGTCGTGTTAGTAGCGTCTCTCGCATCGGCCAGATCCAGCAATAGCTCTCTAGCATGCGCGAAGACGTCGTTCTGGAGTCGCAGCGGTTGACCATCGGAGACGAGTGTGTGGTATCCCCAAGCCCAGATCCGCGAGTTAGGGCAGGACCTGGGAAGCAGGTCGAGAGGCCAGTAGACTTCCGCTTCCTTGGTCTTTACCGAGTCCCCAACGCTGGTATCCAGTTTCAACCGTGACGTCGACTTGAAAGAGTTCTTTCTCAGAACATTGCGACTCCGACCAGACGAATCTTGCTTGGTGCTGAGTACGAGGAGAGGTTCAGACTTGGACCGTCGCAGTGTCGCGTCCCTCTTCAGGAGCCTTCTGAACGAGCCTGTTCCTGATCTGGCAGACTTGGGCGTCTGCGGGGGCTCTGGTTTGCCCACCCACTTCCAGGATCTGACCGGATGCCCCCCGAGTCCGTGGACCAGCACCACACTGTCGCGACGCGTATTATCGTCAGTATCTTGCGGCGGGTCGAACCTGAGACGCGCACCATAGAGGGCTCCCACTCACTCTGCTACGGCGTCCGAGGGATTATCAGGGTCGTACAGTACTGTGAGCCCAGCAGACTTGACATCCTTCGGCGACACCTTCATCGTGTCCTCGACGACGCGACATGGCCAGACCAGAGGAGATAGTGTGAGGTCGTCGAGGATATGCTACCCACGGTATGCGGCGAAAGCTTGTCGCAATGGTGGTGTAGGTATATCAGTGCATGTAATGCAATGCAATGCAATGCGGCGCCTTGGGCATCACTGGGACCTGCAGCTCCCGCTTTCGTCTGATCTCGTCCTTCTTCGCATGCAAGCGGCAATATATTCCCCGATTGGTATCCCAATATGCTGGAGGCTGGGAACCAGGCCCGAAACAGACACTTGTTCTCCATTACCTGCTAGATCCCAGTTTTGATCTCGAAGAAAGCTCTTCTGCCCGTTCGAGACGCGCCGTATATGATCCGTCGAGCTCAACCGTGCCGTGTGGTGCCGCTATAGGGCCGGTCAAGAATAACCGGGACGGCTGATTCGGGCCACTGGCTGACCATGTTCGTTTCCTCTGAATGCGATAATATAAGCCAGCGAGATTACAAACGAGCGAGATCTCATAGTCCTCGCAGTGTTCCCAACTATGGCCGCTTCGGCTGATCCTGCGAAAGGGCCGCCAGGACGGGACAAGGCTAGGACGAGATATTGTCTGCCGTCACTATGCATACCCACGGTGCCAGGACAGGTGTAGCTTTGGACTAAAGTCAGGGCAAGGCTTGCCACCGGCTCATATGCCAACTGGAGAGACGATTCACAGTTATGGGACACTTCACCGAAGATTGGGCCGCTAGCAAGAGTCCATGCTCCGGCTTGCCCAACGTCACAACGCTTGTTGCATTTGCGCGTGCTTCAAGATCGAGCAAGAGGATTTCTGACACGACAAACAATGATTGGGTTACTCTCCAGACCAGCCAAGGTGGCCGCTATCACGTAACTACCCGGAAGCTTCGATGAATGTACTGACATGATGAAATTGTTGCATCCTGCGAAAGCGCCATCTAAGTTCTGGACCAATAACAACATCGCTCCGCACGTGAAGTCGTCTTGGAGGCCTGACTATAACCCCCAGATGAAGCGACGGGGAACACTCGATTGACTTTATCAACTTGATTCGGTCGTGTCGAGGAGCGGCGAATGCTGCCGTATTCATACATGTCATGTCCGTGTCATTGATGAATCGGCTCCGGGTTTCGGCGAAGTTTGATGACTAATGAATAACTCCTGTTAACTCCGAGTTGGAGTAGCGCTTGGGTTCGATCTTGCATCTTCGTCGGGAGTCACATCTTTCATCCACAAGAAGTAGGTCAGACAAACATCACACAGAGGTCTAGCATCCGAGCAGTGGCAAAACATGTCCTCGTGGCTATTCCGCGTCGTCCTCGCGTTCGAGGACCGCATAATCGCAACAGTATGTGCGCCCTTCCCTGTTCTTCCCATCGTCATCGTCATCCCCAGCTGACACTGTGCCAGTTACTCAGGAGTCCGACCTTTCACCGCGGTGTCCAGCGCATCCACCGAAAGGTAGAAGACGTGCGCTACGGCCGCAATCCGAACGACCCTCTGCGACCGGGAGAAGCCACCGAGGAACCGGGGAGGCCGTCGTTCTTCGGCCACTTCATGGACGAAGTCAAGAACCAGATCAAGGGTACCACTAGGGATCCGCCGGGTCCATCGCCGCCCGCGAGATGAGCTCCTCTCGTTCCTTGCGATGGTATGCACAAGATATTGGCGCATGAGCACACAACTCGGCAGCCGCGGTCTCCAACGCGCGAGCTCAGACGTTGGCCAACGAGGTCGAACTCTGGGCGGCTGCCCGTCTCAACGCCGTAAAGGTCGAGGCCACTGACCTCGGCAGCCTGTCTCAGACCGCACGAGCAACGAACTAGCCCCGGCAGACGACAGCAGCCAGGTCATTCGACCAGACCAGACTCAATGGAAATATGCACACGACCTCATATCGGAAACCGGAAACGAGTTTGTGAATGCTCCTCAGCACTGACCAAGAGCGGAACTATGGTTGCACTTACGGCGACTTGACAGAGCGAGACGCGTGTAAAATCACGGGCCGGGACACTAGAAGGAGAATGACCACCGGTAGCCAGATGACAAGGGGACTGGTAGATCCGCAGAGACACTTGCGCCCGCCCCTGTCAAGGCTACGGCACATGTAGCAGTCAGCATTGGAGAGGAGGCCTCGAAGGACTGAGAGAGTGTGCGCTCGGCGAAGAGCCTGCATATTAAATGTGATCCGGGTCGACCGGTAAGAGAAACACTCTCTTCAATTCAGTCTATTAGCTCTAATCCTGCCCAAGAAATCCGGTCGCCCGGCAATGCGAACTCCTTTGGCCCAGCATTGATACAAATTATGCCTTGTTTCCCCTCGCAAATGTCCCGTACGCTTCTCAGAGTCCCATGCCACTTTTCCAGTCCTGCCATTAAGCCCCAGCGCCTGAGCACCATGCGTTTTTCCAGATCCAACCATTAAGTTCGTCAGTCCGCTCCAGCAAGTGCAAAAGGAAACGAGAAAACCCCTCCTTACAGATCCCTAACTCTCGGCAGCGGAGAATCGGTCTCGAACCTCGTCATGACCAGCATCGCCCCAAAGAAGAAGCACCCCATGAACGACACCGCCAGCGCGACGAGCGCCAAGATCTCAGCCCGCGTCAGCCCATGGCTGTCCCTAATGCCGAGGTGCTGCTGGCTGCGGTCGCGGCGAGGACGCTCATAGATGCTGCCGCTGCTGCTTCTCGCCGCCGACGACTTGGCCGCCTTCTCGCCGCCGCCGCTGTTCGACGACGAGGACGACGACGACGCCGGCGTCACCTCCCTGGACCTCAACCTCAGCGCCTCCTCGAGCGTCTCGACGCTGCCGCCCGCCTCCCCGTCCTCGTCGACCGCCTTCTCGTCCTCGTCCAGGATCCGGACCACCTCGGCCGGCACGCCGTACGCCAGCGCGCGGGGCGGTATGCTCCTCGTCACGAGGCTGCAGGCCCCGATCACCGCGCCGTCGCCGATGGTCACTCCTCCCCTGGTCCGCATTGATCAGCTATCATCCCCATCCCCACCCCCCATCTTCCGGGTCGTGGAATGTCAGAAAACTCACATGATAGTAACCCTAGCCCCGATCCAAACCCCGTCCCCGACCCGAACCTCCCGCCCGGTACTAGCCCGCTTGCTCGTCCTCTCCCCGACGCCGACCGGGTGTCCCACGCTGAGGATGGCGCAGTGCGGGCCGACGTTGCAGCGCTCGCCGATGACGACGTCGGCGACGGGCGTGTCCATGATCATGCAGTACCGGTTGATGAAGGTGCTGCCGCCCACGCGCACGCGCAGGCCGTAGTCCATGTGCAAGGGGGGTTTCACGAAGGGGGCGGCGGGGACGAGGGTCGGGTCGCGGAAGGTCTGGTCGAGGGTCGTGGTGTTGGTTGGGGTGCAGGCGCGGTTGGGGGAGACGATGCTAGCAGGGAAGAGAGAGATGGGAGGTTAGTCTTCAGTTTGAGGATGACCGGAGGGGAGAAGGAGGTTAGAACGCGGCTGCCACTTACTCCAGCCACCGCTTGCAGCGGATCTCGGGCGCGGCGTCCTCGGGAGTCTCGTTAAAGCGGCGGCACGCTCTGGCGCAGTCGTTGCGGGCGGCGCGGAAGTCGTCGTTGCCGGCCGGGAAGGATATGGCTCGCGGCATCATGTCCTGCTCGACCGTGTCGGTTGGGTCCTTGATTGTTGGCTTGGTGTCCGCGTCCATCGTCACGTACAGGAGACCCAGGGTTTTGCCGTTGTGACGATGAGTGGGTTTGGTGGGATGGGTTGAGGTATAGAAAGGCAGTGCTATCTATTTGCAAAAGGTATCGCTAACGCCCGTGCTCCTTCCCAGTGAGTGAATGATGCTAAGAACGTGGATTGTTTCTCTGGACGTCGAATTCGACGCCGCTCGTATGTCGTCAGCCCCCCGGCTAGTGAATCGAAAGTGAAGCCGGTAGTGTCCTGACATGGCATTGGCCGCTCTGACAAGGCGGACTACGGTGAGAGAGAGAGAGAGAGAGAGAGAGCGAGGCTGTGTTCTTGTGTTGTTGGCGCTGCTTCACTTCGAGGGCAGACTCCGTGACAGATATGATCGGTCAGACGAGCAAGCAACTACAGCAGATGCAGCGAACTGGCGCCCAGAAGTAACGAACCGGAGGTCGGAAATGACGAAGTGCTCGCGACGGGATGTGGACAAGGCAGTCGGTGAAGGGGAAGGATGGATATGTGACACCCGACGTGTTGACGTTGGCTTCACGGCTCATGTTTCGATGCCAGTGGTCGACAATCACCAAAATCTGCAAGGTCGAATCTGGTTGGTGGTGAAGATCAGGCTGGCACACGCTGATTTGCAGCACCCAACGCCTTCAAGGGGAAAGTGATTGACGGTCCTGGCTGCGACGCCCGGCGATTGTGACCGGGTGGCTTGATAGATGGTCGCGGGTAGCCACGACTTATTGCCGATCAATCGGACCACAGTTGGGACGAAACTCGCAACGCACAGTGACAGCGGAGTCGTCGCCCTCGAGCACTACGAATGAAGTAATGACCTCTGGAACACCCGCGGAAGAAGAGTCCTGCGGCCCCCGTGGCATGTAACCCTTCTTTCTGCTTTGATGTTTGCCTGTTTTCTCCTGTGCATTGCCCAAAAAGCACATTGACATGTCAGATCGAGGCAGAAAAACTGCGGATCGGGGAACCCCCCCTGGATATCGACAGTGCAGCCAACATGGCGCCAACGAATTGCACTGGAGCGGCGCTCCGGGCTGTAAGCACCGGGCCCAATCCGGCAGCGACGCTAACATGTGTCGGCAGGTTACTGGGCGCGGGGGACGACCATGTGTGCATCAGCCCTGCAAGTCATCGCAGCCTGCGGCCACTCCCATGGCTGGCGCTTGGAGACTGTCATATATCGCTTTTAGTAAAGCTTGACTGTTGGGGCATAGCCCCTGTCCGCTGCCGAGAACTGACGAAAAAATAGTACCTGCTGATACGACATAACAAATACAGGCAGGTTGAAGGGTTCAATATATGCAAGGCTCGAACCAAAACTTCAGTTTGAGGTCGGGAGGTCCTGGGTTAGCAAGGAAACATACCCATAGCTGAATCCATCCGTGGTCAGGACGGAGGTGTGATGACTCATGACTCAAGTCTAGTGCCGTGTAGTTGCGGTGTGATGTTCTAAAAGGGTATCCGGCGGCAGCTATAACAGATCTGCATATATACCGCTTGTGCATCAAACCCTGTCTGGACCTCAAACTCCCCCTATCTGCCTCGCGTCGCCATCTCCGCCTTTCCGAACCAGTCTTTCCTGGTTAAGTCTTAACGTCTGCATATTCCAGGTCACATAACAAAATCATTCCCGCCCGTATCGGTGTATCGGACTCGGGAATATGCTGTCTCGTCATATCTGAGCGCTCACCGCTGTGATATCATATATCAGACATGTGCCACTGATATGGTCCCTGTGGATCACGTTCGGATCCTTCTGTGACCTTGTCAGGCCAGTTCAACGCGTGTCATGACTGTCGCTCCTGGTTGCTGCAGAAACTCGTGTGTATGATGATCCATTGACAAGTCAAAGTGAAGCCGGCCGTGAATTGCGGTGGGAGATCGGTTCATCAAGCTGACACGACAGTGAGACATACGACAGATTGAAGCCAACTTGATAGAGTTAGAGGTGTGGTGATGATACGGGCAGACAGCTTCGAAAGCACTAACGATTCGTGGCATGAGATGTCAGAGGCCAGTATCGCCCATCTCGATTCAAAGGGGTCGCTGATTCCGAGTCGTCTCTTGCGGCGATGAATCCGCCGGAGCCTCTCAATTGGTCACATCTGCTGTCTAATGATACTCTTGACTGACAGCTGTTCAGCCTGCCGGACTCTACTGGGGCAATGCACAGCCTGGTTACCGATGAATAATGCCTCAACAGCGATTAACATTGGATGCCTTCACGCAGAACGGTCATTGAGCAGATTGTTAGGATCTTGAGGCTTCTTGTACGCCTGTTTGTCGCCAAGGTATAGATTAGCTGCTCTTCGAAGCACCCCGTGGGTGGTCTATCATGAGGGCTCCCAACATTCCACATAGGTGAGCCTAGGAAGCCTCCGGTTCCTTCTTACGTCCTGGAAAGTTCATTACGGAGCAATGTTGTTGCGCTGATGTAAAGCTGGCTGCTGTCTTTACAATTTAGGAAGTGGACTCGTCACCGGAGTCACGAAAGCGGCATCCCATACGGCAAGCATACACCGGCCGCAAACTGCCATAGAAAATGCCCCAGAGACCATATGGCTTAGTGTTGCCATTTGCCCTGACTGACAGGCGACTTACAGGAGTCATCGACGCCAATGCATGGGCGGGATCACCCTAGCTTCGACCTAGAAGAGTAGCGTACGATCAACGCCAAAATGCTTGTTGCCAAGGCACCTCCGCGGGCTAGGCTGTATGGACCGACGTCCGTCGATCCCGATTTCGAGATCTTGATCTTGATCAACATGGAATAAGGCACCTATACAGCAGGGGGTCAGCAGGCGATTGCGCAAGAAAAACTCCAACAAAACACCGGAGACACAGAACGCAGCGATACTCCCGGGCCCAAGATTACTGATATCCAACTATCAGGCACAGCTGTGATCGACTAAGGCTGCTCATAGGACGGGCGCAAGGGCGCAAACGGTAATACGGTGTCCCTGTCCACTAGAAATGTCGTTTCTGCCTGCAACCAGACGCGATTACAACCCTGCGCTTTGACGACACTTCCCTATAACGATTACACCACTCCATCTTCGACACTTGCCGCGGCCAGACGGAGGAAGACTCATACAAGAAGCGGGAGCCACATGAGCGGGAACAAGGGCTTGTGGTGCGGCAGAGGCTTCGGCAAAAGGGCGTGGTGGGTTGAGATTCTAAAGAGCAGAGGGGCATGAATAAGGTAGTATAGTGCGGACTCTGGGGAGGAGTTCGGGGGAATGGCGGTGAAGAAAAGGGTGGAGGGATTTGGGGGTATGAAGGCTCAGCTTTGGTATAGTTAAGGAACAAGCGGCGATTGTAAGGTGGTGCCGCTGCGAGAGCCGACACTACGGGACGGCCCTCACCGCTATGAGACGGAAACGGGGCTTCAAACTCGAGCATTACAGAGGCCCGCTTGGCTAAGTGGTATAGCGTGTCACTCGTATTCACGGCGGCATGACAAGGTCATCAGTTCGATTCTGATAGTGGGCATTTTCTTTTGTTCTGATTAGCAACGGTGATGTCCTTGAGCGATATTGTGGCCTGTTGTTGGATGAGTTTTGCTTCGTCCCGAGACAATGGTCGCAAAGGGTTCCAACTTCTAAGCACCTTTGCTGTTCGAACATTTTGAGTGGAGAAGGATGACGGGGTCATGAAAAGTGGGCCATCTGGATTAGTCACCGCCGCTTCTCAACAGCGCTTCTCCGTCGAAGTGTGTCCCTTGGCAGCTTAACAACACGGTTTACCTTGATCAATGCTCATTGTAGAGTGTCCTGCCTTGCACATGAGAAGTCCTCCTCTCCATGCTCCAAATGTGCCACTTACGATGGCAAAAGGCAGTGCGAGGAGGGCCTCACATTGTTCCTTGGTTGCACTCGGCTCAATCGACAATCTAGCGGTCAGCCGCAGTGCGGCGTAGCATTTATTTTCCCAGCGTGGAAAGACAGGTGTGTCTAGATGATATGCGGGGGATCTCGCAGAGTGCATTCGATGTCAGTTCCTTGCTTGGCGCACATGCTCGTCGCCCATTGCACGACCAAGTGGTCACAATGCGCCTACTCAACGCCGAGACCAAAGTGCTGGAGAGTTTTGAAGGCGAGAATGTTCCTGACTATGCGGTTTTGTCGCACACATGGGGTCCGGCTCAGGAAGAGATCTTGTTCCGGGACATCGAATGGGACCCGACATGGGAGGCGACGACGGGACCACCACAGGACTCGCCCAAAGCCGTGGGATGGAAGAAGCTCATCGGGGCCTGCCGCCAGACGCTGGCTTCAGACCTGCAATACATCTGGATTGACACGTGCTGCATCGACAAGTCCAGCAGCGCCGAGCTCTCGGAAGCGATCAACTCCATGTTCAGATAGTATGCCAACTCCGTCGTCTGCTACGCCTAGCTCGCAGACGTCTATGCCGGGACAAACCCGCGGAGCGAACAGGCCATGGAAGACTTCCGCGAGTCTCGTTAGTTTACGAGAGGCTAGACTCTACAGGAACTCCTCGCGCCTACGGACGTGCGCTTCTTTGACGCTCGATGGGTCAATCTCGGAGGGAAGCACTTGCTGCGGGATACCATCAGCGAGATCACGGGCATCCCCGCGAGATACATACATGGGCTGCCCAGCACTGCCAACGGATCAGCCTGGGACCCCCAGCAGTTGATTGCAACTGCCACCGTAGCGGAGAAGATGTCGTGGGCAGCTCAAAGGCAGACCACGAGGGTCGAGGACCAAGCCTACTGCCTGCTGGGGATATTCGACATCGCCATGCCCATGATGTATGGTGAGGGCCAACGGGCTTTCGCTAGGCTCCAGGAGCACATTATGGTAGCCACGGACGACTGCACACTGCTGGCCTGGAATTACGACGTCGAATGGCGCAGACCCTCGGGCGCTTGGAACTGGTTTGAGATGAAACCACATATACTCGCGCCCAGCCCCGCTGCCTTCGCGCACTGCCGTGATATCGTCCTCCGAAAGATCCCGCGCCATACGCGGCCGACCTTCTCCCTGACTCCTCGTGGCATGAAGCTCAGGGTGCCTCTGGTCGTGGACAGATCCCACAAGGAACTCGTATACGCCATCCTCGCATGCGGGCCTGCGTCCCCTCCACTGTCGTTGGCGGCAATCCCACCAGCCGGCGACGTCCACCTTCTGTTCATGGCTGTTCCGTTGAAAGCGGGAACCCCGGCCAGCGACAGCGGCACCGACGAGTATTGGCGTCCTGCATGGAGTCGACCTTCGATGGTATCCAGAGACTTTGTGTTTGGCACCGTCGGTGCGAAGCCCAAAGCAACGTGGAAAAAGATCGTCATCAGGCGGCCATCGTCCGAGTATGACCTGGTCGCAAAACCACTGATGCCGTTCAGCCTGATAGCACCGTCGCCAGACACGGCCGCACTTCTGCAAGCCTATCCCCCTTTTCGCATTGAGTTCCGCCCTGTTGCCGGCAGTGCTTCGACCAACTCGGCAGAGTCAACGGGGACTCTGTTAGACAAGCTGCGCCGCGGGTCCAGACAAGGGAGCTCCTCCAACGCAGGTGACAAGATGACTTACACTTGCGTCAGTACCCGCCGCCTGATCTATGCCAGGGTCTCCGGCTTGCACCTCCTGGTTCACCTACAGTACCCGTCGTCCTCGATCCCCAGCGATACCTTCCTCCAGAAACTGCACGCCCGCGAATGGCCCCGGAATCCGCAACTCAAAGTCTACCGGCTTCCCCGCCCGGCGTCGGTCGAGGTCCTCCAGGAGTGGTACGAGTGCCCCTTCAAGTACGAAGCCCGCGACACCGTCAAACTTGCCGAACTCCAACCCGTAGTCAACCCCTTGCTGGGCGAATCGTCGAGTGCGAGTTCCCTGGGGCCGGCGGAGACAGAGTGCTACTACTGGACCGAGGGGCCAGATGGCGGGCTGGTGCGGCTTAGGCTCTCGGTGAGCTACGAACATCGAGAGCAGGTCGACCGGTTTGGGAAGACTATCACGTGGGACTTTATGCCCATCATTAAGGTGGCATACGACACTGGGGACTATGCCGAGCAGTTGGGTGGTGGACGGGATGAGGAGGTGGACAATGGAGAGGATGCTTGGAGTGTGGCAGAGACACTGGCTCAGGACTAAGGTGACGGTGATGCTCTGACCTTGAGACGAGCTAGGACAAGCATATTGCTGGTGCATCAAAAGCCAGAACGCTCGCCGCTGCTTCTCCCCAGTATGACTACCGGCTTGTTCCCCCTCCGGCGTCTCCTCTGCTCTTTCCTTCATCTCTCCACGCTCTGCCGAATTCGCCTTTCTTCGCCTGCAAAAGCCCTAGACCCTCTTGGTTCCAACTTCCGCCGCCAGACCACCGTGACACTTACATCATTCCAGTCCCCTCTCCAGCCACTATCCCACGTCTCATACCTCAAGTCAAGACCTCTGACCCAGCTCACCCCATTGGCAATCACGACATTCACAAGCGCTCTGTTCCCCACCACATTAGCACCACCGCAATGCCCAACCCAGGAATGATACCGACACTCCCCCCCCCCCCCTCCCCTCATCTCCACCCCACCGCCGACCATCAACGTTACCCCCCCAACTCCTCTAGCCACGCACAAGAGGGGGCGACTACCTCGCTCTCAACACCAGGTGTATCTTTCTCCCCCTCCGTCGCCGAGATCGACCGTAACGCGCATCGCAAGCCTGGCCTCGGCGGATCCCAGCGTTGCCGGGGTTGGCCGGGCGAGGGGACATGTGGTGCCGCCTGGGATGTCCGAGGCCGCGTCGGTAGTAGCGACTAGCTCGGGCGCGGGCTGGGGAGTCCGGCTGCGGGAACCGGTTGCAGTAAGAGTCGGCGGGTGCGGCTGCGGCGGGTCCGGAGACGGAGGAGGAGGATGCTCGAGCGCGGGTGGGGGAGGTGGTTCGCGAAGGGGCTGGGAGACGACAGGACCTGGGGCTGTAGCTTGCGGGTTGAGGTTGTTGTTGATGGTGATGGTTATGCTGCCTGCGCCGGGTTGGGGAGTTGGTCCGCCTGACTCGGCTGGTGTGGTATCCTCCGAATCGTTCCCATCAGGAGTAGCGCTGTAAGGAGGCTTCTTGGGCATGGGCCTAGGTGGAGGGGTGGGGGGCGGTGTAGGGGGCGGCGTGTCTATGTCAGCGGACGGGGTTGGATCACCGTCATCGTCATTGGTGGGGTTCCCGGGAGAGGGAGGGTTGGCCGGCGGTGGTGTCGGAGTCGTAGTGGGCTGGATCTGATGCGAATGCTGGGCCACAGGGGCCATTGTCTGGTTTTGCATGACTGGATTTGGAGAGTGCCCCTTGTTTTGGTGAGCATGCAGCCTTGACATTGTCCTAGGAGGAACGACGCACCTGCGTTGCGGGCATCAGGGGCACCAGCACGTACATTGTTGGTTGCGGCGGCGGGAGTAATACCGTTACTGGTGTGACTGCCGGTGTGATAAGGGGCGGTGGTGGCGGCGGCACAAGGAGTATTGTTAACGGTCCTGCAACTATCTGCCGAGCGATGAAGGGAGCGGTTGAATAGACGACAGGTAGTGTTGGCGGTTGGGTTATGGGAGGAGAAGGTTGATGGAGTATCGGAGGAGTTGCGGTGGCCTTTGCCGGACAGTCGTGCGCTCCCCAGTAAAAGCCATTGCAGCGGTTGCAACGTCCTGGAAGAGCCATCGCTAATAAAGTACTAGACGTAGTTTCGCGTTGTATGTGCAGTTGTGACCATGGTACTAGAGCCTGGTCAAGTGCAGTGGTTGTTCATATTCTTGCGTTTTAACAGCAGAGGACAGAGGAGGCCGAGGCTGTATTTATAATGCAGGATCTCAGGGTGCACAAGTGAAGCGAGCAGATGGACACTCCGATGAGTGAGATTGTCTTATGAATATGAACGCTTCGAACGTGCGTACTGATGATTCAAGCACGCAGAAGGGCACGAAGACTCGACTCCAAGTATGGTCCCTGCCGAATCACTCACTTGCCCGAAGGACTCGAGGAAAATCACTGCCGAGGATCCATTGCCTTCATAAGGCTCGCAACTCAGGGCATATGCCTATCAGATTTAATGTGCCGCCGTAGGTTCATCCCAAAGACTCGCAAGCAACTTCCGGTTCCCGGTCCAAGGTTCACGAGCATGCTGAACAGCATGGTTCTATGCAAGTTAGCTGTCATCCCAGTTACGACCTTATATCAGCAAGACTTACATCAAGCAAAATCACGTCACCAGCCTTCCACGTAACGAGTGATCTGGTAGCATAGATGATCTCGACCGCCGTTTCGAAGTACTCGCTGGGTATCAGTGAACCATCACCATACTGCACACGGACACGACATCAGCGCCGAATTCAAGTTATAAGATGTGAATAGCGCAACTTAGACGCACTTCAAGGGCATGACGTACAAACGCAGGCGGCTGGTACCTCCCTTCATCGGTCAAGTGCGGAGGATGCAGGGTGCCGGCTTTTTTTGCGTTGAGGTACCGCGACACAATGTTGTTGAAGAAGGCCGGTTGGCCTGTCCGGGGGTGGTTGCGGACGGCTGGTTTTATTGTTAGCATCCTGAATCAATAGCTGTGGTACTTGAATATATCGGGAGAGGAGCATACCGGGTAGATGCTGCCACACCCTCAAATCGCCCAGGGGGTTCTCCTCGGACTGGTTCTCCCAAACCCACTCCGCGGTGGGCAGACGGCGGATCTCCTTCTCGATCTTGGCCCTCGCGGTCTCGGTGTCGTCCGTGTCGAGGACGCGATGCCCGTACGCCTGGAGGACGGTTGTGCCTGCGGACGCGACCTGGTCTCGCGGCCCGTTGGGGTGGAAGAGCTGGTATTTCACACCCTTTTTCTCTAATTCCTCGATGAAGTCTGGGTGCCGCTCTTTGAGTTGCTTGTAGAGGATAACGGAGTTGTTGATCGGTGTCTCGCCCCCTGAAAACTCGAGTCAATAATGCTCCTTGACAAGCAATGTGACGGGAACTTACCGCTCTCCGGCGCAGAAACGCAGTAGAAGAACACATAAGCTGGGTAATGCGGACTGAGGCCAAACTCATTGTGAGGAAAAACTGGCTGGGTGTTGGGGCCTTCGTTCGCTGTCGCCACGTTCTTGGCTAGGATCGTCCGCCGGACGGGGTTACCGATGTCCTCGTGCGGCAGCCAGCCGAAGGCGTGGGCGAACTTGGAGAACTCGTGGGCGTCCTTGAGGCCCAGGTTCTGGAAGTAGATGGCGCCGTTCTTGGCCAGGATATTGCTCAGCTGGCCCGTCTCTGAGAGGTCCCGGGCGGCGGCGAGGAGATCCTCTATCGAGGAGTCCGCCTGGCTGGGGGTCAATGACAGAGGGAATGTCGTGGTCTGTGGGTATGGGGCTGGGAGGTTAACCGAAGGCGCGTAGGGCGCTGGCTTGAACGTGACAGACATGGTGGCAAAGTGTGTACGTGGTTGCGAGTAGGGTACGTGCACAGACAATGTTGGTAAGTCGGGAGGGATCAGATATTAAAGCCCAGGCTTGCCTGTGAGATACGGAGATGTACACGCGAGAGCCACGGCGTCGGGATACACATCAACCTGTCAACGGAGCGATAACCGAGCAACCTTATTCCACAGTCCAGGCCATCGGATACCATGCCGAATATGAACACTATCTATGCATCGTTGGCCCAATCAACAGCAACTATATGCAAGAGAACGTGCCGCATCCCGTATGCAGGTGAGCCCTAGTGATGGCGCAACACTGTCCTGCGAGCACGCCTGTGGCGACAGCAAGAGGGTCCGAAACAACCAGGAAGCTACTCAGTATGGTCAAGACTTGATAGCCCTTGCGATCCTCATTCAGGATATGGCAGCGATAACCCTTGAACCGGAGAAGGGACGTTTAGATAGCGCCAATTGCAATTTTCCAGCGCCCTGGACTCGGTAGGATAGTTGCGTCGCCCACGAGGGTAGAAGCGACCCGCTGCCAAGGACGATGGCCTAATCTCGCGATACCATCGCGACATGATCACGACATGCGGCGCTAAGCCCAACACCCACCAAATCCAACTCCCAAGCATCTCAAAACCCACTTGGCACCTCGCGGCAGGGCCTGGAACAGAAGCAACTCCCGAGACTAGCCTCCGAAATCTTTGATAGTACGGATTGTGGTCAAGTCCGCCCACGTCGGCCGAAAATTCTGGCTGTCGTGATGGAGGATAGTGGTACCAGGATATAAGGGCTGCGTCGCCATGCATCATGTTGCTCCTTCCGTCCTGCAGCATCACCCCCGAGCTTAACCAAAGAATACCGGCACAATGTCCAGCAGCGAGGTGTCCAGGGACGTCGCGAAACCGTCGCACGAAGGGGCGGTGGAGGAGCTAGCTGGCGCAGAGCAGCAGACCAAGCCGGTCTCCAGGTTCACCCGCTGGTATCGCAGCCCGCTCTTCAACGTAATCATCGTCGGTCTGATCTCCTTCACCCAACCCGGTATCTGGAATGCCCTCAACAGTATGTCCCCTTCAGAGCCTCAACCCTTGGACCGCCCACTAACAACCGGGCCCCAGGCACCGGAGCCGGCGGACAGCAAGAGCCGTACCTCGTCAATGGCGCCAACTCGCTGACCTTCGGCATCATGGTCTTCGGCTGCTCCATCTTTGCCATCCTCGCCAACAAGATCGGCATCAAGTGGGTCCTCATCCTCGGCACCCTGGGCTACGCCCCCTACTCCGCCGCCCTGTACGTCAACAACCGGTACGGAGTCGAGTGGTTCGTGCTCTTCGGCGGCGCCACCTGCGGGATCGCCGCGTCCGCCCTCTGGGCCTCCGAGGGCGCCATCGCCCTGGGCTACGGCGACGTCAAGGACCGGGGCAAGTTCACGGGAATCTGGCTCGGCCTCCGCGAGCTCGGCCAGCTGATCGGCGCGGGAATCCAGCTGTCGCTCAACTACCGCAACGGCAAGACGGGCAAGGTCAGCTACACCACCTACCTCGTGCTCATCGGCCTGCAGTGCATGGGGCTGCCACTCGCCCTGCTCATCTCGCCGCCGGAAAAGGTCATCACCGGCACGGACCGCAAGGTCCACAACCCCGCGCAGAAGAAGGCGGCCGTGCTGGGCGAGGCGAGGCGGTGGTGGGCCCTCCTCAAGCGCAAGGAGATGTTCCTGCTGATCCCCGTCCTGGTCGGCTTCAACTGGAACGGCACCTACCTCGGCATCTACCAGACCAAGTACTTCTCCGTGCGGGCGCGCACCCTCAGCTCCCTCGTTTCGGGCATCGTCGCGACGCTGGCCAACATCTTCTGGGGCTGGTTCTATGACCTCAAGGTCTTCTCCCGCCCCACCCTCGTCAAGATCACCTGGGCGGCCTTCAGCGTCCTCATGCTCGCCGTCCTCGCCTGGCAGGTGAGCAACGAGATGCTGTACTCGCGCGCCGTGCCGAAAGTGACGCTGGACTGGGCCCTGCCCGGGTTCGGGAGGGGTTTCGCGAGCATGGTCGTCATGCGCTTCCTCAACGAGAGCCACTACATGTTCGTGTACTACATCGCGGGCGCCTTCTTCGACGACCTCGAGACGCTGACGCTGGCCGTGGGCATCATCCGGTCGTTCGAGAGCATCGGTTCGTGCCTGTCCTTCGGCATCGGGGCGGCGCAGGTGAAGCCCATTGTCAACCTGGGCATCTCGTTTGCCATGTTTGCCATCACCATCCCGGCCACGTCGTATGTGGTGTTCTTGGTGCCGGAGAGGCCGATGGATCTGTCGAAGACGACGCTAGAGGACGATGCTTCTGGGTCGGTGGACGTGGCGAGAGAGGGGGAACCCGGGACAGGTGTGGATAAGAATGGACCGTTGGAGGTTAGCAGGGTTGCTAGTGCTATTGATGCTCCTCGCCCTTAGGTCGGCATGTTAGTCGGCGGCGCTGCGTTTCTTGTGTATAACGATACCCTAGAGAGTGGGCGGCACTGGAGCAAACGATAGGGACGAATGTTGATGGTGATATTAGTGGAATGAACTGCCGGGTATCTTACTGTGCTACAAAGTGCGCCTCCAGATAGCTCAGACGGAAGCCGGTCGTGTACGCGGACTCTTCGACGTCCACGGGTGGACCTCCCTCACGAGGTTGGTGTCCGACGACGCGGCGTTCGAGTGTCTGCACCACCGTGCCTCTCCCTGTTCATTCGAGTGCGTTTCCGGTAAGTCCGACTCGCGTGCACAGGTGGCAACCCGACCTAGAATTCCCATGCTAGGAGCGCAACTCTCCGCGTCAGCCTCGGGGAGAGAATGGATAGCCGGCGGCGTCTCCGCCATAGGATAGAGTGGGAATGGCTTCTGATAAACGGCGCGAGATCGGTATTTCTGGTAGAGTCCAGAGAACAGGATGTAGATCCGCGGCAGACAGGCGCAAATGATGCCGGTATAGACTTCCATGGCAGAAACGAAGCTGACGATCGGTACTAGCCCTGCCATGTTGTGTCAGCAGCCTTGCCGGTAGAGTGACCTAGGGGTTATGCTTACATGTAGGATTTGTGGTTTCCATGAAGCCCTTCATGAAAGCCAGCCTTGGAATGGCCACGACACTGTTACTGGACGGTTTTAGTATCGTTGCTGTCGAGTCCAAAAAGCACGGGGAGAAAGCAACTTACAGACCTCCAAGAGTGAACAACAGACAAGCTCGTAACTTGTCCTTCCAGTAGAGCTTCAGCCTGGCCAGCTCCGGCAATGGCAGGCAGATGAGCCACAGGTCCAGGGCGACGTTGATGGAGCTAGACGCCCAGCCCCAGGCATTGATGTTCAAGCAATGTCCTCCCCTGTCGTCCCTCAAGCGATCCCAGAAGTAATGCATCGGGACGCACTGGAACACCAGTGCCGTCGCCTCCCCAATCCCTGCCGCAACCACGACCCACATCGTTATAGGGATGGCGACCCGAAGCTTCGGCATGATTGCTAAGGGGAAGATGCGGAAGTAAACGAAGAGTATCGATAGCTTGGTGAGCATGATGGTGACGACGTACAGAACCTCGTGAGTGACAAGGAGCTGGGGCATGGCACGTCAGTTAGCAAGTTGCAGCCGAGACGGAAAAAGACGGTTATTGAACGCAAAATCTTGCCTTCATGAGGAGTTCCAGAGTAGGGAATGGCAATCTGTAACTGTCGTTACCCATGCCTCTGTCGCAAACTACAATCATTCTTAGCAAAGCTACACCAACGGGTTCCAAAGCGAAAAGCAGAGGGCCAAGACTTACGTTCAACTCCGACGACGATGAAGGCCAGGGTGAGAACCTGCACATGGCGCATCAGCAATGTATCTGTCTCTTCAACATGTCCACCCGCCTTACCCCGTTAAGCGACATAATCCAATCGTCCGTCCTGTTCCTCAAGGTGTGGCGTCTGTCCGACCTCTCCAGGAGTCTCAGAATTATGCATGCGATCGCGACCATCCCAAGACTGAGCGAGATCGTCTTGAGGAGGGGTGGTTGCTTGCGGTGCTCGAGGCCACAGTTGGTACTCGTCACGTTCTGCGCGCCTGGCAAAAAAGATCAGTGGGAGTAGCTCAGTGGCAGGCAGGTCTAGCCGCGGGGAGTAGGTGCTGCAATTCCGGAGGTACTTACTCAGGTAGTCTCTAATGGAAGGCATGCAGTGCTGCTTGAAGCAGTAGCGCGTGTCGTCGCTGGCGAGTCCGTGGCTGCAGAGACAGTCCCATTCTTGGCTGCCGGTACATGATGTGTTGCGAAGAAGTTCGTCGATGCACGGTCCCTGGTAGCACTACAGTCAGTAAGCGTAGACTGAGTTTTGGAAGAAATCTTGAACTTCCTACTGTACAAGCCGGGAGCGGTTGATACTCTATTCGAGCAGGCGCCAGCTGCCTCTCGCTGTATCCGTATCCGTGCGCCCGAGTCGAGAAGAAGCAGACCGCAATGACACAGCGGTGCAATGATGCTAGCTTCATGATATTGCGACTCGCAGTACTTGTGATTGTCCCGTACGGGAGCGCATTTCTGTGCGAGGCCAGCGGCTAGATTCCCTGTACAGCCTTAACACCACGTCACAAGCCAAGATCTTTAGGCAACTGAAATATAAAGGGACCTGGCAGAGCGTATTGGGTCCATTGTAGCTGTAGGCTTAAGTCAGAGTTACCAGCGATCATCGGCAAAGTATTGTTGTCGACAAGCTTGGACATGGACGAAAGGAAGATCGTAGACCTCTAGTAGACGTGAAAGACCCGGGGAAACGGACAACTGCGGGAGGCGGAAAGCTGACCGGAAGTTCCGGCCGGGTCCTTGAGTTAGCAAATCCATGTTACTGCAACGCCACCCGGGAACGTGATAGCGTTCAATATGTTTTGCTTTAGTCTAGACTTAGAGACCGAGCTTTCCGAAAGAGGCAAAGAAGCTGTGTCTGGAGCTGCGGCAGCAGAGATCTCGTCATGCATCCGCAGCCTGCCAAGATCTGGGGTGCTGCAAGATCGTCTGGTCATTTGATCGTCCCGCTTTGGCGGAAAGTTTCAGGACGCGAGCGGCCGTTCCTCCGGGACGTCTACACGTGTAAATCGCCCGAAAAAGTAATTTCGATGAGGGTGGGCTGAGAAAAGATGGGTGCTGAAGATCCAGGGTCTTTGTGGACAGGGTCGTCCCGCGCATTCCTTGCGTCATCATGCTATCAACATGACCCTCACTTACTTCGAGCACAACCACGAGATTGACGTGGACGGAGGAAAGAAACAAGACCATCGTCATGCAGGACAGAAGAAGCTTTCCGCAAACACCATGTCCATTGACTTCAGTGGAACGGTGACCTTCAAAAGAGTCGCTCTCTTCGGAGCTGACGGCCAGATCGGGCAATGGCATCCTCGACGCCCTCGTGAGGAAGGGTGACGACAAATTTGAAGTCACCCCCTTCATTGTGCCTGAACTCTCGCTTCCCGACCACCTGGCAGCCAAGCACATCTACACGGCCACGGCCTGGACTGAGCCAAGGCCTCGCGGGAGGAGCCGACGCCCTGAGCGGCCACGACGTCGTCGTCTCCGCCCTCAACCGTCCGGGGATAGCCGCCTAGTCCGAGGTCATGGACGCCGCCGCCGACACCGGCGTGCGCCGCTTCTACCCGTCCGAGTACGGCATACACCACGTCTACCGCAAGCCAGCGACACCCAGCGGGCTACGTGCACCCGGCCTGGGACGCCAAAAACCGCTTCAACGAGCGCGCCCGTGCTGCACCCGGCCGTCGAGGCCGGGAAGCTGGAGTACACCTTCATCGGCTGCGGCGACTTCTACAACCAGGACCGGGAGCCCGTCTGGTGGCCCTGGATGGCGACCGACCTGCCCGGCGGGGAGTACATGATCCGCTACGTGGGCGACAAGGACGCCAGGGTGGACTGCACGAACCTCGACGACCTCGACGACCTCGCCGAGTATCTCGTCGCTACGCTGGAGAGGGCCCGAGACGTCGGCCAACAGGACGCTGAACCCTCCCGTCCGACACGCTCTCGCACGCCGAGATCGCGCGGCTGCTGGAGAGGTCCTCCGGGACCAAGGTCCGGCTCGAGTACATCGGCGAGGAGCGCATTCCCGGTCGGCTTTTGGATGATGGTCAAGGGGAGGCAGGGGCAGGATAGGTTCCGGAGGCCGAGGACCGAGTGCCACAACGAAGTTGTTCCGAATGTGCATAAGACGACCTCTAAGAGGTTCTTGGAGCAGAGGTTTGGGAGGAAGGTGGGTGCGCGGCGTTAGCGTTTTGGATAGACTTCAGATCTATAATGCGAGACGTTGGGACCTTGGTGATCTCTTTCCAAGCGCATGCGAGGTTCGGATTGCTCTTATCAATTCACGAGACGCGGCCATTATTGGAACTGGCTGGCAACCCGGCAAATTTCCTGTAGCAGGGACCGAAGTCAGAGCAACGTCCGTTGCGCCGAGGTGAGCTGTAGACGACTGCCTTACCGAGGGAGTCGCACCGAGCCTAGTCTAGGTCTCCTGCACGCATGCAGAACCCTAAACCTGAAACCATCCGATAACCTGAGTGACCGAGGTGGCAGGATTGAGCCTTCAGGAAGGGTACAAAAAGAGCGAGCGGTCGCTTCCCAGCTCAAGTGCCCATCATTGTACCTTGGACAGCTTCCTCTGACAGACGTCTGTTTCCATCAGTTCTGAACAGTCAACGCAAACGACCAATAAACAAAAGCTTTTGAACATCAAGTGTTCTTATCGAGGATCTTTCTTGCCGCTATAATCATGAGTGTACGAGCAGCGCCGCCACGCCCGGCCACCGATTTGGCACAACTGCCCATCATTTCCTTTCGTCATCCGGGCTATCAAACCTGAGATGTCCTCCTTGTCCTCCCGCACGTTGATACACATGCCTCTGAGCCAGACAAGTTTGGTGTTCACCACGCCACCGCCCTGTTAGCCTGTCAGATCATCGGAAACAACGCCTTCGACGGCTAACTCAGCACCAGTCGTCAAAATCCCGAGAAGATCACAACGGCTACGGACGGTGTGTTGACGGAAGACAGCTACTTTTTCATTGTTCCTGGAAATGGTCAATGCAGCCCTCTCGTAACATGGATTCCCAATCTAACGGAGAGTCTCTAGCCAAATACCCGGTCGTCCCATCCTTTCAAGACTGGCAGTTCCCGCATACCGAGTTCCAGCAGCGCCTCTGGTGGCCGAATACGACGACCCAACCAGATCTAGTCCGCCGCTGTGCCGTCACCCAATGCACCTACTCCCTGGATAAAGCCTATCTAGTGCCTCAGAACGAGAAGGCCTGGTACCACAGGAACACGATGCAGAGATACTCACGCGATACGGTTGGAGATATCGACAACCAGGCAAACCTGTTAGATCTCAGGGTCGATACTCATCGCTGTTTCGACAACAAAGATTGGGTTATTGTCCCCAAGCCGAGACATAGCGACCAGGCATTTGCATCTGCGTACAAGTATGCGGTTCATATTCTTGGCGCTGACGACCCAGCTGCCGAGTTCCACGCAAGCTGGCACAACTCGGAGGTTCTGAACCTCCAAGTCAACACCACGGCGTACCTCTTCGCCCGGTTCGCTTGGGCTGTTATACAGAGAGTCAAGCAGTTTGTCCTGGGTGGGGTAGCGAGAAATGTCGTCCGGGTGGCTGTCGACGAGGAAGGGACCCCGACGTGGAAGACTGGACTGCAGTCCGACAAGTGGCTCAACGAGCAGTATGGCGCGGGTGGCTCAAAAGGAGCAACACCACGAAAGAAGGGGTCCCACGATACAAGTGCGGCAGATAGCGAAGCGGAAGCGGAGGAGGAAGGGGAAGACGAGAGTTTGACTCACACTCCATTTGACCCAGTCGAGCTGGACATACGCTTGGAGACGATAAAGAGGCGACAGAGGGAGGAGTAGGAGACCTCCGGTTCGCCAACCAAGCGACAGCGAATGCTGTGTGATCGGAAGACAGCACGGTATATCGCCATTCCCCAGTCATCCAACGCATCCTCCAAGACACGGGACGCCTGTGCATCGACGCCGACACCATCGAGATTGCGTTCGAGGGCGCCGTTGGCTCATCCTGAGCGCTTGGAGGGTTTCTCACAGCACCGCACAGGTGTTTACCAAGTACGCGTGGTGTTTCGCCATGGACAGTGCACACCGAGGCATCGTGCGCGATGTTTTGGGCCCAGAGCCGCAAGGCCTGTGGCGGGTATCGAAGTCGGACTCTACGCCTCCACGTGGTGATACCTGGGAACCCAGGGCTTAAGGACTTGCTCCTCAGGCCCTGGAGCCAGAGTAGAGACGCATCCCCAAACTCATTAGCTCAGCCCCTTTTCCTTCGGCGTTTCCCCATGTTCGTGATATATTACGGCAGATGTGGAAAGACAGTGTGGTATGGCCTGGTCCGATCCATTGCCTTGGTTGCGACGGATCACTCAGAGCCTCGTGTTTCTTGTCTATCTCCAAGTGGCTCGCAGTATTGTCTGAGAGACGAGACAAATCAAGGTACTACTACTTGGTCGGTTTCTCGGGGTCGAGTATGATCGAGGCCATTTCTGTACAATGCCGTATTACGTAAGGATATGTATATATATATATATATATATATATATCCTGTCGAGCTCACACTGGGTGCATTAAGGCTTCTTCTTGTAGAAGTCTTCGACCCACCCCTTGATGACAGCGACCTCGGTGTCAATGACCTTTTGCACGCCAGCGTTGGCAACGCCGTTACCGGCGATCATGTCGCTGCAGTGGATGCCTCCGGGAATGACCTGCACCGGCGCCTTGGGCGTGCTCTGGAGCGGGCCGCCCGGCCTGAAGTCGGAGCTGACCGTCGCGTCCTTCCACGGGTCCCACTGGCCGTTGATCCAGATGAGCCGCTCTGTGTTGGTGTGGTACCACCCTCCGGTGTAGGCGTTGACGTTCTGCACGTCCTTGCCCTTGGCCTCGCCGTAGGTGTGGCCGTCTTCGGTCGGGAAGAAGAGGGCGCACTGGCGCTCCCAGTAGTGGGAGTCGACGAGGCGGGAGACGATGCTCGGCACCAGGAGAGGTGCGCCGTTCTGCCAGTAGTTGAAGCTGGTGCCCTTTTGTTAGGACCTGGCAGTTTGCTTGCATGCATGGGAGGGGAAGGCTTACGGCTCGTTGCACAGGAACCAGTTCCATTGCCGATCGATGGCATTGCCCAGGCTCTCATCCCGGAAAAAGGGGCTCGAGAAGTTGTATGTGTCGAAACAACGCTGCTCGAGCGGATCGCTCCACTCAGGGTAGCCGTAGCCGGCGCAGTCTTCAGGATCAAGTTAGCTTGGATGGCCACCACTTGCACCACTCTGGCACGAGCACGCAGAGAGGGACACATACAGCCGGGAAGCATAATCTCGCTGGTCCACTTGGCATAGCCGTCCAGTGCCTTCTGGAGGCCTACGCCGCCAGCGCCAGGTGCAGACGCCGCGCTACCGGGCCAGACGTTCTCGACGTAGTCGCAGAACTCGAAGAAGCCCGAGTACCCGCTCCGGAAGTCGTGGCCCTGCCACTGCCACGGTCCGTTCTCGAGAGCAGCCGCGAAGTCGTCGTCGTGGACAATCTTGCCGAGTCCGAACTTGTCCTTCAGCGCCTGCTTCGCCTTGGGACTGCCGAGTCTCAGCACGCCGTCGACGTAGTCGACAACCTTTTGCACGTCGGAGCTGCAGTTCTTGGGCATGCCCTGCTGCACGGGGTGGAAGTACTGCCAGAAGTCGTCGATGGCCTCGACGACGGCGCTGGAGGCATGGTAAGCCCAGAACGTGCCCGGGGCCTTGGCCTGGGTCCAGGCGGAGAGCGCGCCGCTGTACGACCCGCCCGAGAAGACCCAGGGCGCACCGGGGGCGTTACTGGTGCCGTTGCCGCCAAAGGGCAACATCACGTTGCGCGCGAAGTTGGTCGTGTCGAGGATCGAGTTCTGCAGCGTCAGGTACTGCAGGTTTTTGGTGCCGAGGGTGTCGTAGGGCGAGCTGGTGCCCCAGTAGCGGTGCTCCATCATCACCACGGCGCCCTGGATTGCCTGCGCGAACAGCCCCGTGACGGTGCGGTTGGTCAGGTAGCCCGTGTAGCCGTCGGCAGCAACCTCGCCGGGGGTGAAGAAGACGACGGGCGATCCCGGGCCGGCGTAGAACTCGGTGCTGTACCAGAACCGCTGCGGGAAGGTGCCCAGCCCCGGGTTGGAGTGGTCGATGAACTGCTGGAAGACGCCCGTGCCGACCGCTCTCTTGCTGATGTGGTCGCGGTCGTCGTCGAGAGGGGGCGGCACCAGCTGGTGCAGGCTGCCAAGCACGGTGGCCGTGGCCTTGCCGGCGAGCAACAAGCTCGCGGCAGCGGAGAGAAACTTCATGGCTCCGGTAGCGGCTGGGAGGAAGCGCTTCCTAGGGCCAAAAAGCAACTGGAGCCACGGTCATTACCACGCGACGCGTGCAGACGCATCGCTACTTATAGTAGCGAGCGTGCCATTGATAGCTCGCACCTCGATGATACTTCGTCGTCGGCCGCGCCACAGCACAGACTGCGACACATTTCAGACCTTCCAAGGTAGTCATTGGAGGGTTACGGCGAGGTAGGATTTCGCGATCGACACCAGCCAATCTCCGAGGGCGCCGTCGGACGAGGCCATGGCGATATCAAGGTTATCGGCGCCATGCGCGCGCGTGCCCTGTTGTAGCCGCTGTCGCTGCGGGGTCGTCTGGTGGCGATGCGACGCATGCCTGCTGCGATTTGGAGAGCCAGGTAGTGAAATGTCGGGCAACGGAGTTGCAAGCTTCCAGGCTCCTGCCGCACCGGGTTTGGCGACGACACCTTCCGAATCGGGGAGGCGTCCGGCATATCAGTCCCCACATTGGCCCCGGCACTGGCCTAGGGCCAGACTGGAAGGTCCGGACATCTCAGTCCCGCGTCCGCGTGCTCCATGTCGAACTGTTGGTCCTTGGGACGACTGCTTACGATCAACGTGTTACTAACCACTGTTATTCTGGGAGTGAACTATCAATGGCGACATTAACTCCACAGGAAGACATGTCCATATGTTCCAAAAGTTAAGCTGCCTCTTCAACATAGCAGTAGCCAGAGGGTCTAGAAGCTGGCCAGGCTCCAACAGAAGCATAGCTGCTCTTTTGTATTTGTGAGATGCCTTCAGTGTAATATTGAGCTCGCTCCTTCCGCGATGCCCCCGGAGAGTGAAACGCCTGAAGGACATCCGGTGCCACAAACAAAGCCTTGCTGCTTAACAAGAGCAGAGCACAGGCAGATCAAATTTCTTAATATTTGAACTTGAGGATCCTTAAGTCCCGTCTCCCATTCATGCAATTACTATCGATCACTTGTTGCCTGTAAGTGCCGTTATGCTCCATCGTTTAGCCTGTTCGCCGAAGAAGTGACCGGCAGTTAATCAACAACCTGAAATTGACGTCCATTTCTCAGGCCCGAGAGACCTTTCGAGTATATGTAGAGGGAAAGCCACTAATGTACTTCTCCAGAATGTGCCCGCTGGATTGACCTTGGACTTGGACTGTTGGCCTGACCGCTGTTGCACTTTCGGTAAACCCGCGAGCTGACGATGAAGGCTCAATACTCTCTGCTGCTGGTGGCAGCAACTGTACAAGCTCACTGTAAGCCCAGATGCAATCAACGACTGTTAAACTTTCGACTCCCCGTACTCAGCTAATACAATCCCTAGATAGGTTCTCGAAACTCATCATTAATGGTGAACCCGAATTGAAGGAGTGGACTTCCATCCGCCAGACGAAAAACTACCAAGATGACCATGGTGTGACGGACATCAATAGCGTCGATTTGCGCTGCTTTCAGATGAAAGCCGGAAGTGGGACTGCTACCATCGCAGCGGGGGGCACACTTGGCTTCGTGGCTGACCAGGGCATCACGCACCCCGGACCGGTCCAGTTCTACATGGCTAAGGTGCCGGAGGGAAAAGACATCAATACGTGGGACGCGAGCGGAAATGTGTGGTTCAAGGCTGCGAGCATCGGGGCGGCGAGCACTCCGGGTGCAAAGGCATTATCGTGGCCCACGTACCGTGAGTCTGACTTTACAGCCTGTTTTGTGTGTGTGTGTGTGTGTGTGGCAGATATGCTGACGAACTGAAATCCAGTCAAGAAAAACGCAACGTTTACGATCCCCAAGAACCTTCCGAGCGGAGGCTACCTTGTCCGGGTCGAGAGCATAGCGCTGCACCAGGCGCAGTCGCCCGGCGGCGCCCAGTTCTACCTGGCATGCGCTCAACTTACCGTCACAGATGGAGGAAGTGGGAGCCCAGGCCCATACGTATCGATTCCGGGACTGTACAAGTCGAATGACGCCGGTCTCTTATTTGCAAACTACCCTGTACCGACCAGGTACACCCCTCCTGGACCGCCTGTCTGGGACTCAGGCTCTTAACCACAAAGGAGCTGCCGTGCCAGGTTACTTCTCCTAGCAGCTGTCAAAAGTGTCGTCAAACGCAGCGTCCCTAGAGTTCAAGGGCCAATCATAACAGTCAGAGTCCTTATAGTCGTCATATCCGAGCCACTCCGCTTGCATTGCGTCCATTCTGTCGTCTTCATACTTTTCCAGCCACTCATCCATCGTCAACACGGTCTCGCCCAACCCCGAACCCCAACCCCAAGGGCCTAGCTTCTTCCCCTCGTACTGCGGCTCGTACGTCGGACAGCACGCATCAGCCACGCGGCGGCCGCTCTCCTCCATCGCCTTCTGCATCCACACGCTATTGATACGCCCGGCGTAGAGCTCGCGTAAAGCAGGAAGGTGCAGGACGTCGTTGGCGCAGTACTGCATCGTCCTCACGTCCAGCGGCCGGCGTGAGAAGATGTCTTCCCCCATGAGGGCCTGCACCTCCTTCTTCGTCTTGACCCAGCGATGGACCTCCATGAAATTCAGCTTGAGATCCTTCTCGACACACGTGCCGAGCCCGCGGAGGTATGTCTTGTCGCCCGGGCGGGACCCGTTCTCGAGAAGCTGCACGTCCGTGACGCCCGCGAGCTTGACCCGGTGGTGCGCCCATAGGGCGTCGGCGTCGTTGCGAACGTCCCAGACATATTTGGGGAGCAGGGGATCCTCGAGTATGGACTTGAGAGTCTTTCCACCCGTGGTCGCGGTCGCGAATGCGGTGTCTCCGAGGGTCTGGATGTCGATGAGGTTTGTTGTTCCTGCAGGCTGAACGAGTACGGTGATTATGGACAGAGTTCCATTGCGGCTGAGATTCTTGCCTTCGAGGTCTAGATAGAGTGTGCTAGACTGAGTGATCGAGGAGAGGAAGACCGGGAGGTCCTGAACGGAGGTGATGAAAATTGGGGATGATGTAGAGGTAGCCATGCCGAATGCAGTGAGTTGCCCCTGCCGAGGCGATGAATGGTATGTTTGTAGAATGTGTCCGTGCCCTTTAGCTGATTTCCCTGACCAGTTGATCCGCCTGTACTAGGTATATATACGATATGCTGTACCGAGAACCTTGTATTGATACGCCCACATTGGATAAGTTTCATGGCCGTGTGCTTTGTGCACCCAGATTGTAGTTCGGGTTGGGATGAAGGTTGTCGCATCCAGCCCCCTTCACCGACGTCGGGTAGGGGCCTTTACCATAACCTCCCGCAACACTGGCTGCAATGTCTGAATAATCCTCTGGACCCGAGCAACGATCCGTGGGGTCTTGTGTCTCATCTGGTCAGGCAGATACGCGTTGATGCCCGATTCATTCTTCTTTCCAGACCCAGCCAAGGCACATTGCCCCCTTATGCTGTGCTACGCGAAAGTGTATCCCGAAGTGGTATTGGCTTTCAATAGGTCAAGTGTGCTTTGAGATCACCTAGTTTACTTCTCATCACCGGTAGACAGACAGGCGGGAGTCTTCTCAGTCCTGATGCATATGTGTTCCAGACCGTCAAAACCCCAGAGACCGAGAGAAGAGCCAGAACCATGTATAAAGGCTGAGACGGCCGAGGAAGCTGCTTTATACTTTCTGCCATCAACCTTTGTCTTGTAGCTGCTGCAACGCGACAGCAGTCGAGCATCGTCACCTGGGTTTTTTCGTCATCGTAACCCTCGGGAGAGTAACCCAAGTATCATTATGAGCAAACAGGAGGAATGATTTCAGGAGTCCTCGTAAGAATCGGTATGTTCTGCGTATGGAATCTGGCAGCGCATCTCCGTGGTTCAGCTGAGGCCGGCTGTCGTCCGTTGGCCAAATAGATCGCCAAGAAGTGGGGTCCAAATCGCCTTGACTTTCTTGAACCCGGCGACACCTACTCCAATGCTCCGATGTGTCTTTAGCCAAAAAGTACGGTAGGCCTGGCTCTTGTTCTCTGCTTAAAGTAGCAAGAAGGTCCCTCTTGCCTGTAAGCACCAAAGAGAAGTTGTTTAGTCACGTGGCGTGATGGCGCCGTCAAGTGGGGCCGCCGTCCTCCCCCCCCCCCCCCCCCCCGAAGT